>BJCM01154727.1:0-31677 GCA_018326385.1 Flaveria bidentis | reverse complement strand
GGGAAATAAGGAGCGGGAGATTGTATTCCTTGAACATCAGCAATATGGGCAGCAAAGGAGCCCCCACCCAAGGACCACCGCGAACCACCATCTCCACCGTTCAAACCACCGCGGCCGCAACCACCACCTCGAATACCGCGACCAGCAAAGCGAAAGTTGTTTCCGTGACCACCACTCGAACCACCAGCATGAATTCCACTTCGACCAGCAGGTGTCGTATACCGAAAATAACAATTTGAAGCCTTGTGTCCAGATTTGGCACAGATTTGGCAAATCACAGCTCGAGAACCATCAGAATGGGGCAGATTTGATGTAGGGGCAACCATAGCAACAAGCGACGGAGGAACCAGAGGCTGCCTTTGTCTTAGACGAGCCTCATAAGTGAGTAATTGCGATCGTAGTTGTGTAAAGGTGAGAGTCTTGTCTTGATTCTCAATATTCATCACAAAATTCTCATATTCAAGACTCAAACCTTGAAGAACTTGTAGAACAAGAAGTTCATCGGAGATTGGATCTCCAATTGCATTTAGAGAATCAATAATTTCTTTTGCTTCGTTTAGAAATTCAACTATAGATTTTGTATTTTGTTTCAAAAGATGAAACTGAGTTCTTAATTGTGATTGTTTTGCAAAGACGATTTGAACAAATGAATCTTCAATTGACTTCCAGAGAGAAGCAGTAGAAGTTGAATTTCTAGCTAAATGCATAATTGATGGTGAAAGAGTTGCTATAATCAACGCTTGAACATAGCCATCACATTTCTCCCATGAATCTCTTTCAGTTGAACTAGATTGTGGTACTTGAACATCGGATTTCAGAAGCTTTAACATCCTAATGTCTTCAAAACAGTGGTAATTTGATGTTTCCAATTGAGATAATTAGTATTATCAAGTTTGATAGAAAGAAAATTTGCAATGTTTGGCAAGGTATTGGTTTGATTTGATGAGTTGTTTGTAGGTGTAAAGGAGAAAGAAGATGGAGAAGACATGGCAGAGATAATCGGAATGATAATCGGAAGGTCGCCGAAAAAAAAAGGTCGCCGAAGAAAGATTACCGGTGGAAGTTGCCGGAATCTCAGAGCTTAGCTCTGATACCATAAAACAAAGCACAGATTTGTAATATTCTCTATCTTGTTATTGGTTTTTTTAATGTGTTACAAATGAGAGAGATCAATCTAGTATTTATACTAGATCTAAGAAGAATCTAGAACTAGAAACTAACATCAAACAAACTCTAACTACTTTAAACTAACTCAACAACCATAACTAACCAATCTCTCAAAATATCTCTAATATCAAGGCATAATAAAGGTCTGTTTGGTACGAGGTAATGGAATGGACGAAGTAATGGAATGAATGAAGAATGGAATGGATGAATTAATGAAATGAATCATTACTTTCTATTGTTCTGTTTGGTTACCCTTAAGAATAAATTAATCATTATTTTGTTTTGTTTGTTATGTATGGAAAAACAAATTAATGAAATGTAAAAGTGATTACGATGGTGATGACGAGCGGTGGTGGTGGTCGGCGGTGGTTTCCGGAGGTGGTCGTGGCCGGTGGTGGTTTCCAGCGGTGATGGTGGTTTCTAGAGGCGGCGGTGGTTTCTAGCGGCGACAGTGGTTTCCCGAGACTACGGTGGTCGGCAGTGGTTTCTGGATGCGGCAGCGGCCTGAGGGTGGTTTCTAGCGACAACGATGGCCGGTGGTAGTTTCCGGTGGCCAATGTTTCCCTGGTGGTGGTTCCTGGTGGTGACGGTGGCCTTCAGTGGTTCCTGGTATAACATTTTCTCCCTTATTCTATCATAACCACTTAAAACCATTTCATATAAAATAAGGTTTATGCTCATAAACTTTTAAAGAATGAGTTGTGAATGCTCTAAGACGTGGTTGTCGGATCCGTATAAAGAATGAGTTGTGAATGCTCACAAAAGTTTCCTATTATGGCAATGTATGAACTAGATGATCAAACCCTAGATTTCTTGCATAATCAACATCATTCAACATTCATACAACCTAATTAACATCATATTAACATCTAACAATCATCAATTTCATGTTTCCATCAACAATTTCGAAATTAGGGTTCATCTATATCAAAAACTATGAACAACTAATCGAAACTAATCTTTAGATGTGCTTAGATGATGATTATCACTTGCAACCTACTTGTAATACTTGAAATCGATCAAAACGAATTGTTCTTTGTTGTTTCTTGATCAAAATCGAAGGGTGAAGGTGTGTGTGTGTGTGGTTTCGCCCGCAATAGGGGTTTGGGAGGCTAGGGTTGGGTTAATTTGGTAATATTTGATTAAAAATGTATTTACAAAATAACACCTCTAATTTATTTTATAAAAATTTATTTCTAATACTTTTTAAATAATCTATACTACAATTTATAAGTATTATCAACCAATAATAATAATCCTAAACATTTACAATAAGTCACATAACACAAAATATATATGTATAAAACGTTGTCACGTTATCACGTAAAATTCACAAAAAAAATATTTAAAATTTTGTAAATTCATGAACCACATAATTACAACTAATAATCAAAATTATTAATTAGTTTATTATTGTTTATCATAGATTATTATTATTAAGTCACCAACGTTCAACGACAACTAGTGTGTGCTCACGACACGTGTATGCAATACTTAACGGAGTTTGGTAACGAGAAATTACCGGATGTCACACCGGTGGCGGCGGTGGGCTTCAGTGGTTTTCGGCGGGCTCCGACGATGGTGTTCTTGAGGCGGTGGTGACCGACGACAGTAGTGGCAGTTGTGCTAGATGAGTGAGTGGTGTGGTGACTAATGATGGAAGATGAAATGTAATGTAAAAAAGGAAGTGGTAGATGAAATGAATTTAAAAGAAAATAAAATCAACTATGTAATAATTTATTTCATTATTTTTACTAACCAAACATATATTTATTTATTTACCTTTAATGATTCATTTCATTCCATTTATCATTCCGTTACCTTTTAACTTTAAACCAAAACTCATCGTAAGATACGTGTGCAGCGAGCACCCAAATAAAGTAAACGTTGACCACAGAACGTTAAGCAAACAATGATTCAATGAAACAAACGCCATCCGTTACTCCGTTAGTATCCACACCGTAACGATCTACAACCACCTACACTGCATCACAATATTCTCACGAAAAACCAAAGTTCCCTAAAGCCATCGCCGAAACCCCCAACACCTACCCTACTTTCGCTCCGATCGGACCTCACTTTTCCGACGACCACCGTCACGCCGTCGTACCGGAGAAAACGGTCACCGGAGGATTTCATAGAACGATAAACGGCGGTTAAAATGTCGCTAACGAGTGTCAAAATGGCGGAGGATGTGTGGTTAACGTGTCTGACTCATGCATTGTCGACGGAGACTGAAGAGATCATGGGGCTTCTTCTCGGTGATATTCAGGTCGTATCGTTACAGTAGTGTGTTTAGCTTTCTCGTGTTTGGTTATGTGGAAATGTTTTTTTAGGGTTTTTAGGTTGTTTGTAGTTCATAATGTTTGCCTGGTTTGGAGATAGTGTCATTGCGTTGTGTGGTTGAAATCGCATTTGGTTGAGGGCTGTGAAGTGAATTTGCTGGAAAATGATCATGCTCTGCTTGGTTTGTGTATGATTAGGGATGTAATTTATGGTTCTGATGATTTAGCTGATATGGTTTAATCAGATAAACAAGCTGTAAACTGAATTTCATAGTTGCTGGGATTATCATTTGGCTGTTTGGATTGGTTGGAGTGTTTGCTTTATGTTCTTGTGAGCTGCCATCTTTGTCCTCATTAGTTGAAATGGAAATTTGGTACATTAGTAATGGGGGTATGCTTATGTTATTTTGATGTGTTGTGCTTTTGGTTAATGATTCTGTGTTGGTGAAATGAGATGCTGCAAGTTTTATCTATGATTTGGTGTGTGTGGTTGTTAGTTCTTTGATTCTATTGATACTGGAGAATGATGTGAATGAGTTTTCTTATACATAAATATTGTGATTTCAGCATTCAAAGAATGGGAGTGTGACTGCCTTGATTTGGGGAGCACTGCCACAACCACGGTCTGATAGGCAGAAAGACCGTGTTGAGACGAATCCTGAGCAGTTGACAGCTGCATCGGTTCAGGCTGAGATATCCTTTTTTAAGCTTACTTATATTTATTGGTAACAAAAAACTTCAATTCATTGATTATGTTACTCTCTATGTGTTCTAGTAAGAATATATTTTTTAGTTGTTAGAACATTCGTATTAGCCTCCTAACATTTATCAAACTTCAGATAATTGCAATGGAATTATTTGTCTATTAGAGCACATGAGGGTTATATCCATATATATATATATATTTTAAACTATATTCTTCTTTTTGTGCTGGTTGGGGGCGGGAGAGATTAAGAGGGAGAAATGCTTGATTTTGTTTAATTAACTCCATAACACAAAATGACTGCTGAAACTGGAAGAACCACAAGAGTGATTGGTTGGTATCATTCTCATCCACATATTACAGTCCTTCCTTCTCATGTTGGTAAGTGAATTCATAGTCTTATTATAAGTTAGAAAATATAGGAGTCTGAAAATATAGTCGTATCATAGCATACTTACTAGTCTGAAAACAAGAGTTATAAGAGAAAAGTTGAAGTCTTATTATGGGTCTGAAAATAAAATAGATTAGCAGTGTTTCTGAGTCGAACTTTCTATAATGAATATTTTCTTACTGTTCTCATTTCTTAAAATAAGCATGGGAAGATTGATGAGTTGTTAACTTGAGATCCCATAGTTAGCATGAAACTCAAATGATGTAGTACTGTTATTTCTTTTTATCTATACAATTGTTCTATTCTTGGTGTTTATGTAATCATGTTAACATATATGTTTTTCTCATTCTGAATTAACTTGTACCATTTTGCGGCTTGTTTCTGCAGATGTGCGGACTCAGGCTATGTATCAACTTCTAGATGCTGGGTTTATAGGATTGATTTTTTCATGTTTCAATGAAGATCAATACAAGGTTCTGCATTTGATTACAATTATATTGAAAATGTTTAACCTTTTACTTATGAAAATCTCATGTGACTCTAAAATTGATATATATTCTTGACAGTAAATCATTGACATTTCTCTTCAATTTCTAGAGTTGCATACATAATTTTGTTTACATTAATAGTGTATGAAAAGTGACTCAAGTTTATTGACAATAAAGAAGATAATTCTGAACATATTTGTTTAAGGATATCAGACTGGAAGAATACAAGTTACAGCATTCCAGTCCCTAGATGGAAAGCAAAGCAATGTGCCAAGAACAGTTCCTGTATCGCCTATAAATATAAGTTCAATTATAGATCTAGAATCATCGTTAAGCACAGATAATTCACTCACAACTTCTGGCTCAACAAGGGTGGAAGGTCTAGAACATGACACCGGTGATTCTAAAGCTGCTGCAGGAGCTTCAAAGGTATCTCAATATATTTTCTGGGTGGTTCATACAACTTATTAAGCAATGATGGCTTGGGACCATATCATTAAGATTTGTGATATATATTTATTATTACAAAATATATTCTTAAATTATTATCATTGAAATGTTTAAAATCAAAATGGAATATTTTAACTTTGAATAATTGAACTTTTAGCAATATAACTTTATGAAGAATGGATAGTATTTATGTACCTGAAATTAGTTTTATAAAGCATAGAAATACACAAAGTTGTAAAAGTAATTTAATTCACAAAAAAAGATTTGATAGCATACAAAAATCAAAATATTACATATCTATTACTTGAAAAAAACAATTTAATGTTTTGGGCTCAAGGAATTGAGCCTAAAGGGTCCTTGGACCAGTCTTAACCATGATTTTCGAGCAAATGTGAGGACTGATATGCCACTTTAAGGCTTAACTGGCCTTAAGGGACCAGGCTTTTTCATGCTGAGCTTAGAACTGGTTCCTCACAACTAAGTCTGTTTGTGCATCTGTAAGATGATGTTTTAATTAGTAGGAGAAAGTTTGTACACTTCAAGATTGGAGTATAATATGGATTTTTGGGTCCAAATTGATCCAATGATTCTTTTATAATTCAAAGATTTACCCTTGAAAAGATCTGTATCCCTAATCTTCGTTCTTCTTTTGTTGTCTCTTTCACCTCATTTTTTGTTGAAAGTGGTCCAGGAAAAATAAACACAGATGAACACCAAGAGTTATGTAGACTCACTGTTTCAAGTATTTTGAAATTTTAAGAAAAAACACACAATATTCAACAGACTCTAAACCCCTATCTATGTTTAAAACCAAAACTTAATCACTAATCTATATTAGGAAATCACCCTCCTAATTTAAATTCAACCCAAAAACTTCACACCAAAATTAAAATAAACAATACTTAAAACAATAAACCAATAAAATAAAGAAACCAACTCCAAAAATCATTGATTTTATGTCCCAAATCTACAGCACCCATGCACTTGACATGGCTCCCTCTTCAACCAACTTTCAGTAGCTTGCAACTCAAGTTTCTGAATTTTTTATTCTCTCACCCATTCTTGGTTGATCAAAATTAGGCCAACGATTTTCTCTTGTTGGATTTGAAGCTAATTGTCTGTTAATGTTCTGTGCAAAACGCTAGGGCGTGATTTATATACAGTAATCTCTCTAGCTTTACGTCTAGATATCAAGTCAAAAGCTTGTTGCATAACTTCATTGTATGGTCACACGTTCGAATGCTCATTCTTGAACCCATATGTTTTTATCTTATTTAAGTCCTTTGGTACAGTCCTTCTATCTAAAAACATTATTATTTTCTTATAGGTCCTTTGTTTTTTTATTTGTGTTATATTTTTTTTACTTTATTTATATCGGTTTATATTAATTTTCAGAGTGGAGGACGATCATCTGCCTTAAAAGGTTTCTTTGCAAATGCTGATACTAACTATAGTGGAAGAACAGGAGCGAACTACCCTATTAGCAACATAGAAAGTTCAATAGGTGATATTGATCCCATGGATATGTCTGAAAGTATGCAAGAGGCTATGCACCGTTCCAATTTGGAAATGAGGTACCCATATGTTCATCCTTTTTCCAAACTATTATCTTAATTCTTATATGCTTAACCTGTAATATTAACAGAATTCAGTTAAAATTATGTTACTTTAGATACAGCCCACAGCTCTAGTATGGAGTTTCTCCTTAATGTCTTAATGTCTGTCAGCCGGTGATTGTGACTTATAAAAAGAGTTTTCAGGGGTTTTGCCTGCAATTCTAGTTCTATGTAGTTATTGACAAAAGGATATGGATGAATTAGATGTGTCAATTCTGGATGATTCGAGTTATGTTTTACTAATAAAGGGCCAAATGGGTTGAATTAACAGTTTCTCTTAACTAAAATGGAAACGGGTTACAAGTCTCCAAAAATGTATTTTGATGCTAACAATCTCCTAAGTTCTTTTAAAATTAGATTGCTATATTAATTGCATAGCTTTTGCAATCAAATTTAACACATCTAACTATTTATAGAAGATGGACAATAAATGTTTGTGGTTCTGTCCAACCAGTTTCCACTTGTACTTAAAAACCTGTTTCAACCCGAACCTTCTCTGGCATGGGTTACTCGACCCATCTATTTTGCTACCTGGTCCACCTCTGTGATAACATATACAATTAGCATCAACATTTCATCCATTCGTTTATGAAAATGAATGCTAAAGCAAACCAATTTTCCAGGAAGCTAATAACAAAGTGGAATCATGGATTCATGTAAATTGTTTATATTCATTTTCACTCATTGTGTATGTGTTCATGTCCATAACACGATAGACTTTTTTTATTTATCTTGCAGCGGTGCAGAATACGTGAGGAAAGAAGTCCCTCTTCATGTTTTGCCAACTTTATCTATTCTCAATCTTGAATCCCCTTTAAAATCATTCACCGATTTACAATCCATGTTGTATGAGGAGGAAAAAACAGCATATCAACAAGCAATTTTACAAAATATGAGGTACCTATCATACTTTTGTCACATCATATATTATTATTAGAGGTAGCAATTTCAACTCATTCACTTATGATTGTGTTTTCTTTGTTCTGGTTTCATATCTAACCTGTCAATCGGACACAAAAGGTTGGCTAAATAGGAAACGGGTCAACCCAACGTCCCGGCCTGTTTGACACCATCTTGCCTCTATAGTTTATGGTTATTCCTATTTATCTCTTTTATTCAAATAGACTGATGTGTTGGATGTAGGGACGGGAAAATCCATCCGCTTTCTTTCATTCATCATACATCAACCTATCAAGCGTCCATCTGCAAATTAATGGAATATTGGTTAGAAATTTCACCTTTTAAATTCTACAAATTCAAAATTTAGTTTTATCTTCTTAGCTCATGACTAAACTTTGATTTGCAGCTTAAGTCCTGCCATAAAAGCTCTTCAGGATCGTATAAAAGAGAATGAGATCCGGGTATGAAAGTATACTATTTCATGTGTAGATTTGCATATTATAACTCTATGTCTCAAGTCAACCTAAACTGAACCACTTCGACCCATTACCCGCCTCGCCCAATTAACCATCTTTAAAACAAAGAAAATTATACTAATTAGCGAATTATAATGTACTTCGTATAACTTTTTTTTTTTAATATTTAATCTGTGAACCAGCTGGGTATGCTTGCAAATGAAGCTAAAATTCTGGAAAGAGAAAGCACACGAGGCGTAGATCCAAGTTCAAGTTCACCACGAAACGTTGCATCTCATGGAGGAGGAAGTCCTAAGGATTTGTACAGTCCCTTTGAATCCAACAATGTGCAATCTGTTTCTGGTTCTGGCAGCCGCAGCCGAAAAAGTTCTTAGTTATTTTGGGGTTATATCATGATCCATGTGGGTTGCAGCTTTTGGTTCATTATTGCTCTTTTGGAATTGTATGATATCCGAATCATGTTTCATCTGGTTGTAGTGATTGGATTGTAAATGGCAACCCGACCCGAGTTACCTATGTATATTTCCTTTTTGATCAATGGTAAGGCGTGAAATCGTCCACTTCTAAACGTATCTTGTGTTTTACAATATCAATCAACAAATTTTTACTAGTTGATCCATTCGACTTGTTTCGCTAGACTTGTATTCATATGAGCAACATGTATTATGTAAACGTTGATCTAAACTATTAATCACTAGACTATTTAAACGTGTATTATTTCGCTAGACTTGTATTCATATGAGCAACGGCAACAAATTTGGATCATTTTTCGATTTGTGCTTGTTATTCTTGAGTAGGGGTTATGCTAATCTTTTTCCTATTGTTTCAATTTTATTGGATGTCCCCGAAGGGACTCTCACTCATCATTTTGTGGATGGATTTACTACACAAATTTAACAATAGATAAACTAAATTTGTCAATGTATTTGATAGGTTATGTTTGCATTCGCTATGATATTTTCTGAGTTTACATAGATATATAAGAAATTTTCCTTCTAGGAGGAAAAAATGAGATTTATACTTCATTTTAAGGAAACCTTTTTATTAAAAAGATATTGGTTTCTAAGCCATTTTATTTATAGTTTATAAAATAGTTTGAATTTTTCAAACTCTTAAATAAATGACAGTAATAATTCAAGTATGCTATCTAATATCTATCACTACCCATTTTGTTATAACTACTTAGTTTTCTCATTCGTAACCTACCCCTTAAATGATTTAAATGAGTAAAAGTTAATTTTAATTTTGCTTCGTAAGATTTGATAAAAATAACTATTTTTTTCAAAAGAATTCAAACATCAATTTTCTTTCAAAAAATTCATAAGTTGTTTCAATTTCAATTCAAAAGTTTCATAAATTTGGATTCAAGTTGAAATAACTAATGCAACTTTTGAATTGTAATTGAACCAAGTTATCAAACTTTTGGAGGTAATTTGATATTTTAAATCTTTTAAAGAAAAATAATTAGTTTTATCATTAGGAAGCAAAATTGAACTTTAACTCAATAAATAAATAAACATACATGGAGCAAACATACAAAAAAATCATGACAGTTCATAAGTACAACTTAAATCAATGATTTTACAACAATTTTTACAAATCCACTTTTATAATCAATCTCACAACACAAACACACACTAGTATCTAGAGTTCCGTGGCTGGGCATTGGGAAGGGGGGTGTGAAGATTGTGGTTCTCTGGGTTACCTCCCCATGTATTCCTAACCGCTGTCGCCGCACCGTGGGCTAGGTATGCGGCACCGTGGGCTAGCCCCATCGCACCTCTCGCCGCTCCACTAGCTATGTCCGACGCTCCATACGTCATTGTTTTCATCGAACAGCCAGCCTGTATTATACCAAACTAAAAAATTTCATGCTTATTTTTTCTTGAAAATAAACTTAAGTGAACACAAACATGAACACAAGCACTAACATAAATGGGCATGAATTTTGGTGTTCATGCTTGTTCGTTAAGAAAAATTATATGTTAACTAACATAAATGAACATAATTTAGTTGGTCATGAAAAATAAACATAACTAAACGAACATAAGAAACTCAAACGAGTAAATTTAATACATTAAAATTTTAAAATTATAAGCATAAACCAAAATATTACACACACAAATTTATATTTGAAATCTTGGATGAATAGTTGAACGACATAAACGAACGGACATAATTGAACGAACACACGAACGTAAATAAAGAAACACAAATGAATGCACATAAACAAACATAAATGAACAAACGTTCATGAACGTAAAAGAACAAACGAAACATGTATGCATGTTCGTTCGTTTAAACTCTTAATAAAAACAAACTTTCTGTCGAACGACTCACAAATTGTTCATTAAATGTTCGGTTCGTTTACAGTCCTATGCATATGTCATTTTGATTTCAAGAAAATCGGTACCTGATTAATAAGACTAGAATTTTCTGTTTGTTCCGAGCCAAAATCTTCCCTGCGCAACTATAACCGAATAAAACAACAGAATTAAAACAATGCAAATTAGAAGGTGAAAAAATGGCTCAAATATTTATGACTAGAGTTACAAACCAATTAAACCGCGGTAAATAGATGCTATCTAGTTACCTGACCCTGTGGTTGATCATCGTCGCCATCATAGCTGAGTAACGCTTGTCGATTTTGGCTCGACATTCTTTATTTGTTTCGATGTGCATTTAAGATTAGAAATCTATTAACTATTTATATGTGTTTGTGGAGATTAATTGTTGGTTATAAGGTTGTGGAAGAGACCACACAATGTGTAAATATGGTAACATTATATGGCATTTGAATGGTTGGATGGGGTAATGCTTATGGATGTGTGTTTCTAATGGTGGTAGACTTGGTCAACATATGAGAAAGAGGGATGCTCTTCAGTTTTAACTTGATATATGTTGTATCTTTAACAATTTTTGCGTAGAATGATTATTAAAACCAAAATGAAAATATATAAAGTGCATAAAAATAATAATTTATAGTCAATTTGTACATCTGCCTCTCCAATCATTGCACTAGTATTATGCTAACGAATAAGATCAGATTTACGTATAAATTTCTTGATCTTTGTTTACACGGTTTTATATTATTTTTATAACATTGAAGAAAACGTGTCTTCTCATTGATATTGATATGTTTAATATATAAATACAACATTTACGGTTTATTATTTTAATTAATCTATACAGAATAATCATATACAAATATATATTCTGTAAGTTATGACTTAATCAGATACTAACGAAGTCATTGACTTGATGTGTGACTTTCGTAACACTTGGTTTCTTAAATCTTAGTGCTGATAATATTTTACACTAAAAGTCTATAAGAAAACATTCTGATGTTATAACGATTTTACTTTTTAAAAAAGCATTTATAGGTTTAAAACATACAAGGCATACATATACGTATAGTAATTTTAAAAATAAAATATAAGGTGTGTGTTTGTAAGGAAATAAATTAACCCTTTTAAAAACAGAGTCAAAAAACTGAATTGATTAGCTTTATCTCCAAACTGGTAAAGAGGATAAGTTAGATAACATAGAATAAGAAGCACAAGTACCCATAACACAACTTAACAATAACGAACCAACGAATCAACATCAAAATTAACAAACACTCCAACAACCCACATAAACCCTCCACGTGTCAACCAAGCAGGACACGTGTCATCTCATCACCACATCAATCCCTATATAAACCCACAAACATCACTCATCCTCCATCACACCACACTTCTACAAATCAAACATCGACTTGATACTAATAGTAATAGTAATAGTGATAATGGCGTCTCACAGTCAAAGTTACAGAGCTGGTGAAGCCAAGGGTCAAGCCCAAGAGAAAGCGGGTCAGATGAAGGACCAGACGGCGAGTTACTTGTCCGAGAAGGCGGGGGCGGCAAAGGAGACCGCAGGGCGAATGGGGCGATCGACAAAAGCTACCGTGGAAGCTGGGACAGAGAAGACGGGAGGGGTGGTGCAAAGGACGACGGAGCAAGTGAAGAGTATGGCTCAAGGGGCTGCTGAGAAGGTGAAGGAGACGTTCGGAATGGCCGGTAGCGGCGAGGAGGAAGAAGAAGAATTTGTTACCAACACCACCGCCACTAGGAGGAATAACTACTAGCGGTTATGAGTCGTTTGTTTGTTTGTTTGTTTTGGTTAATAAGGGAAGCAATGTTGTTGAATTAAGTAATGGCATTGTGGTTTGATGTTGTGTTTAGTGGATCGGATCCGGTAGGGTCGGGTTGGGTCAACCCGGTCTGTGATCCTTTTAGGTTTTTACGTAATATGTGTGTTTAGTGTTACATGCATGCATGTGTTTTTCATCGTTTTATAATAAATATTTATCATAATAGTTACATATTCGAATCTAAAAGTTGGGTGTGACATATGTCATGAGATACAAAACATTGGTGACATTTATTTTCTAATAGTGAGATGATGCTTCTCTTGAATTTCTTTTGTTTTATGTTTGATTCGTTGGAATTCAAAAATTAAACTAATTAAAAAAAGTTAGAAGATGAACATGGTTATTTTTATGACATATGCATAATATTATATCAATTGTTCCGTTACACGTAAGTATATCAACAGTTTTAAATTCTATATCGTTACACATAATTATTTTGAACTCTAATTCTTTGGCACATATTAATTATGAAAACAAAAAGAATCAAACTCTTCATGAGCTTGAACAATGAGAGATGTTTCTATATATTTTATATACATATATTTGATGTTTCGTGTAAAAAGGACGTTGATATATTTTAAATGTGTGATTGCTTGTAAAGACAAAACACAAAGAATGTGGATCGAAATACATGTTTACCATCTATTTGTAATAATTAGAATCACGGAAATCATATCTTTTCGAAACGAAATATTCTATGTAAGATGTGACATTGATAACTATCAAAAACAGGAAGTAGAAAAGGAAAAATGAAAAAAGAAAGGAGAAATCATATGTGTCTGGTGAATTTGGGCCGGTCAAAGGTATCTGAGTATTAGATCAATTAAGCCTAAGTTGGACGACCCATTACCCATATGACAATTGACCACGTTGACCTAACTTCATAAAAGTATTCATAAACTTATTTTTTATTTTTATTTTTATAATTACACTAAATATCATTATTTTTATTTTTTTAATTAAATAATATTTTACTCCTTTTATCAATATTTTTTATCTCTTATCTACTTACAACCACTTTAATAAATAATAAAAAAAATTATAAAAATTGAACAGTAAACACTTAAATTTATAAATAAACGGTAACATTTTCTCCCTTATTCTTTCATAACCACTTAAAATCATTTCATATAAAATAAGGTTTATGCTCACAAACTTTTAAAGAATGAGTTGTGAATGCTTTAAGACGTGATTGTCGAATCCGTATAAACAAGTCAAGCTAGACTGGAGTCTGTCTAAGCCCGAGTTTGGCTTGTGTAACTTTTTAAACTTGAGGTCTTCTTGTTATTATATATTAAACTAGGTTAGTATCTAGTGTAATGGATACGATCAAAAAAATATTTAAGTAATTAGTAATGAAAATTTAGAAATTATAAAATCATATTAAATAGTTAGTAATATGAGTCCTTTTTTAATTGTTTTTTAAACATTTTGTTTTAAAAAATATTCACTTTAAAAATGTCATTTTTATACAAGTTTTATTGTTTAAAAATTAAGGTTTCTGACTATATGTGGCTTTTAAAAATATGTTAATTAAAATTTTTAAAATTTTGTTAAATAATTAATTATTAAAAGGAGCATTTTTAAAGTATTTCATATATTTAGATAGTAGTTGTAAAGTGTGGTTTTTATTTTATGTATATTAATAAAAGAATATTTATAAGTTCACATCACACAATTCTAAGTCTTGTAAATCAAAAATTTTCGCTTCTTTTTTCTATATAAAAATTACATGTTATTATTTAATACTTTTTCACAGTAAAATACATATTATTAAATTAAAAATGAGATCCATGTATGTATGTAATAGCTAAATAATTTTTGTTTGATAAAATAAGAATTTCTTTTTTAAAAATCAAACGTTTTTTAAAATACAAAGTATTTTAAAACCCGTGTATCAATTTTTTTATGAAACGAAATAATTAAAATTTAAATTTATAATAATAAAATCTTAAAAATGACACTTTTTGAAAACAGCTTGTTTTGAAACAATATGTTTATAAAAACAATTTTTTTTGAAAAAAATAAAAATTAAAAAAGACAATATTATCGTTTTATTACTTAAAGTCCTCACTCATACGTGATTTTAGTAACATCTTATCTCAATATATCGTTTTACTATTCATTAATTTTTGTTACCAACTACTTAATATTTTATTTATTTGATATGTAATACATGAAATACTTACTTAGTATGAATAAAATATAAATTACACCATTAATATTTAATAATATCATTTAACATGAGAGACGATGGAAAAATTACTATGATAAGATCTAGATTTGTGTTATGTGATATCCAAGATTTTTATTTATTATATACCAGAAATAGAAGATATTTAATAAATTTACTTCCTAAGCAAATGAATTGTGTAACATTTTTCTTTCAACTTTTGACATGTGTAGTATAAATAAAATGTAACAATGTTTGTATTTTATAACCATAATAAGCTCAGCTTTATTTATGTACGCCTCCCACACCTCCGGATACCCAGTTTCCCTTTTTTTTACTGGCCATAGATTTTAATTTAATATATATAACTAATTTTATACATATTTTGTTTTTATATTATATTTTTAAAACTCTTTTTTTAATTTCTAAACTCAATTTATGTCACGTACAACTCATTATTACATCAACGTAATTTTATAGCTTTTGAATTTTACTTTTCTACTTGCGCAACTTTTGAATTCAATTCCCTGTCCCTTACTGTTTCTATTTTAAATTCAGTTACTGTCACATTCGCAAAGAAAATTTACTAGCTATATTTGGAAGGTTAGTTTTAATTTACTATTAAGGTCGATTGATTCAAGTTTTCTTTTCTTATATATGATTCAGAACGGATATATTTAGCACATCTATCTTAAAGCATTCACAATCTGTTTCATAACTTTATGTGAGTGTACATCATATATTATATGTATGGTTATAAGTGGTTGGGAGTAGGTAAAAAATATAAAATTTTTACTATTTAATTTTATTTTTAAAAAACATTGATTAAAACCCTATAATATTTTTAATATGTTGTAAGTGGTTGTAAGTATAAAAAAAAAAAAAGTAACAATAAAATGGAAAAAAAACTTATAGTGATTTTTAGTATAATTATATAAATAAAAAATATAAATAAGTTGTGAATGTTCTAAACTCCATTTAATCTACATTACAACTAGTTTACGCCAAAACATCATTTTGAGACTCATCACCGTTCTAACTCCTATCTCTGTACAATTTGAGTTTTTAATGAGTCGACCCCGCAAACGACACGAGCCTCACACCCGACCCTAGTACCTAGTCCCCATGCTTTTCTTTGAAAATATTAGAATAAAAAAAATCACACCCAACATCTTTCTTCCTAAACAAATACAGTTCATTCATGTCGCTTACGCATTCTCCCATCTTCACGAGCCTGCAAATCCCCCAAAAATCTTCACCCAATAACAAAACCCCTTCTCCGATCATCAATCAGGTTCGATTTCCACCACCTAACGTCACAAATCAAACCTCTGATTACTGTTTTCACTCTTTTGATTTCTCGAATATGTCGCATTCGATATCAATTAGGTCTTTTATGTTGATGTTTCGATCCTTGTTAACATGAACTACCGATTATGGTTATATTTTCGATTTCGATGTTAAAGATTTAAAATTGGGAATATGTCAACGAGATTGTGAAATCGGTTTATGTGATATGTTTGTGGGATAATTCAGGTGGGCATTTGGGCGGTGAAACCCTAATTTGTTGTTTTACGACTCTATTTTACGACTTTGGATCGTAATTTGAGTGAAATTAGTTCAAACTTGCAACTAAATTAGCTTTAATCCCAATTTCAACTTTCAATTTTGTTATTTGTAATATGTATACCTGCAGCTGGACGTATATGATTTGTGAACAAAGATTTGTTTCATGTAGTTATTTTTAGAAAAGAATTGGAATTTGATGCAGTTCCCTAAATTTCATATAAGATAATATATGTGATTATAATTTATAGCTTTTAATGTATTTGGGCATTTATGATTAATCTCATAGTTTGATCTTACTATTGTTGATAACCAGACACTTGTAAAGTTGTAAAGATGCCGAATGATAGAAGATCTTCGTCTCATAGGTATAGGGCATCTCCATATTCTTGTAGCAACAAGAATGATAATAAAAGGACACCCAAATCTCCGCCACTACCGATTGGAAATGAGAATGAATGGGAAGAAACTAGATGCCCGATTTGTATGGAACACCCTCACAATGCTGTTCTTTTGGTTTGTTCTTCGTGTGAAAAAGGATGCCTCCCATACATTTGTGACACAAGTGCTCGCCACTCGAACTGTCTTGATCAGTTTCAGAAGACGTTTATGAACAGTAATGGAGAGCAAACAAAGGTCGTGTGCCCTCTTTGCAGGGGTCAAATCAACAAGTGGATTGTGGTCAACCCTGCTCGCGAGTTCATGAACTCCAAAACAAGAAGTTGTTCAATGGGTACTTGTGATTTTTCTGGAAATTATTCAGAGTTAAGAGAACACGCCAGGCGTCAACACCCGTGTGTTAGGCCAACAGATGTAGACCCTGAGCGCGAACTCGAGTGGACAAAGTTGGAACAGGAGTTGGAGCAACAAGACATGCTCAGTATGCAGTTTGAGTTTGATGATGATGACGATGCCATTGAAATCATGGATGGTTTCTATGAGCTTGCTAGCCCAAGTTGGGATTCTGATTTCAATGTAATGAACTTTATAAGTAATTTTGAATCAGAATATGATACTTTTATTCCTGATTTAGAGGTAGGGGACAGTAGTCTGTTTTTGGATCCTTGGCATAGCGCGCTCACCTTATCATTATCATCATCATCGTCATCGTCACATGAATCTGAGATTGAAGGATCTGGTGGGTCAAGAGGACCGAGCAGTACCCGTAATAGTTTGTCAGGTATGCCTGGAGAGAATGCGCGAGCCACCAGAAGGCGAACCAATACGCGTGACGGACAGAGGTCAAATAGTCAACCGAGTTCACATAACCGTCAAGAACAGGTAACTACATTGGTTGATTTTCATGAGCTTAGGTCAAACATGCCTTAGTTTTTATGTCAACTTCTTTTGGGCTATTCAGGGGTTCTGGGTCAGGTTCATTTATGTCTTGTTTGTTTTATTAATTAATATTTGTGTCCTGGCATATTTGTAGTCTATTTTATTTACTGGTTTGTAGAACTTATTGTAGTTTATGGATTGTTACATCTACTTTATACCAACCTAGGTATGTAAATGAACCAATCGTTCATAAACTGTTCGGCTGGAAGTTCGTTCATTATAAAAACTTCATTCATTTAAATAAACAAATGAACATGAACACGTGTTTTATTTGTTCATTTACATCTATGAACATTCGTTTATTTACGTTCATTTGCTTGTGTATAAAACAAAGTTTCATATATATTGATTTTTTGATGAATTTTTGGATGAATCATTTTGAATAATTTTTTGATGAATCATTATGGTTTTTTTTGGCAGAATCATATTTTTTTGATGAATTTTGTATATTTGAACCACTAATTTATATGTGTGTTTGATGAATTATGATGTATTAGACTTGCTCGTTTGTGTTCATTAATGTTTATCTGTTTTTTTTTAATTATGTTCTTTTGTCTTCATTTACGTTTGTAAAATGTTCGTTTAGCTTTTTAAGAAAGTACACAGAAATTTACATTTTCTTAATGTTAATGAACGTGAACAAAAAATCATGTTCGATTAATGTGTTTGTGTTCGGTTAAAATTAAATGAACGAACACGAACACGTCAATGTTTGTGTTTGTCCAGTTTGTTTACAGGCCTATACCATTTCGTCATAGGCATGACTCGATTCTCGAACCCTAAACATCAGTTGGAAATAAATTTTGTTTCCATTAAATCCAATCCCCCACCCCAGTGACTGGTACTACTTACTAATATGGAAATGAAATGTGAGATAAACTCACGTAAATGTATATGTTTCTATATAGTTTGAAATAAATTCTACAGTAATTGGAATATATTTTGAATATGCCATCAATATCTATACTCTTTCGGAGCTGATTTGTGAAAAAAAATACATATACTGGCATGAACGATAAAAAATACATGGTATAAAGTATAAAACATATATAACTAAAGTTTACTGTGTATGGTTTTGTTATTGTGTATGAATAAACTTTTAATTTGGTCGAAAAATTATTGCCGGCGGGTAGAACCAAGACTCATTTTAGCCGGGAGCTTATTTTCACTACTTATTTACTTACTTTAGGTTTGTACAGTCCATAAATAAAAATAAAACTTTACTAGTGCTTGCATTCGATACCGTTGATTCAATTTCTTCACACCGGTAGCAATCAATTTTAAAAACAAGCTTTCGGAAAGAAATTCTAGTAAATATAAAACTCGCCATTCATTCATGAACCGTCTTGCCCGTGCTATGAATAGCTACAACTATATCTTTCGAAGGTGTCTTAGCTCCACTGATAGAAACTGATCACATAACCAGGTAACCTAACCTGTGAACCACGAACTACACTTACAGACAACTTAAGAAGAAACATAGTATCACCCATCAGCATAAGAAGCAAAAACTAGAAGAATAAACAGGAGATAACGAGCATACAAAGAGGATTTTTAACCGTTCACAAAGAGAAGATAGCTAATTTTTATGAACAGGTAATTATCTTAATTAATTTCGAAAAGATTTTTCTTACCATATAAATTAATTTATATTATACATGTGATTAAAACTCAGAAAATGAACCTTTTTTTTCGTCACATGTTGACTTCTTATGAAATTAATTTATGATTTTCTCGTCTCCTGTTAAGTTATAAAACAATTATGTTTAAAAGTAATAAATCTATTCTATTTTAGCATTGTGTTATTAAAATAAATAGAAAATATTTAAATACAAAAATTTCTAAAACTAAAAAGTGTAAGAAGTAATAAGAAGTTAACACCTGTCTTTATTATCAAAATTAAGTTGGGTAAAATTGATAATGTTACTCTTTCTTAAGTTCCATCATTTTTTAAACATTCATAACTTTTACATATTACATATTAAAAAAACTATAAAAATAAGTATTTTTTAATCTTTAAAACATGTATAGTGTTGATATAAAAAAGCAAAGTTTTTTTCACGTTTTTAACACATTGTGTAATTTTGTTACTTTATTGTGTAATATTCTAAATTGATAAAGATTACACAATTATTTGATGAGTAATACAATGTTAACTTGAAACATAAAAAGTTTATATTTCTTACTATTGTGTTATTCAAAAATTATCATTTTAAAAAACAAATGCATAACACAATGGTCAACATTAGACATAATAGGTAACACAATAACCAGCACTAGACTCGATGATTAGCACTAGACATAATGAGCTACTTGACGATGGTTATAAAATGACCCGATCAGGATTACTTAATTAACTGGAAAAAACATAAAAAAAATACATTTTTAGCATTGTGTTATTTTAAAATCATCATTTTAAAAAACACAAGCCATAACATAATAGTCAACATTAGACTTAATGGAAAACATAATGATCAGTACTATACTCGACAATTAACAATAGACACAATAATGAGCTGCTTGACACGTATTATAAAATGACTTGATCAGGATTACATGAACTGGAAAAAAAGTAAAAAAAATACATTTTCAGCATTGTGTTATTTGAAAATCAAGATTTTAAAATGTACAATGGTTAACATTAGACATAACGGTACCATGATAACTAGCACTAGACTTGATGATTAACAATAAACACAATGAGTTGTTTGATAATAATTTCACAATTAGTTGATCAAAATTACACAATGAGTTGGAAACGTAAAAAAATTACATTTTTAAGCTTGTATTATTTGAAAATCATCATTTTTTAAAAACATAATGCATAACAAAATGGTCAACATTAGGCGCAATGATATGATGAATATTATACAATGACCCGATATTACACAATGAGCTGACGAAAATTACATAATGATCTGAAATAACGTGAAAAAACTTCGGTTTTTATGTAATAAAATTATAGGCGTTTTAAGGATTGAAAAACAGTTGCTTTTATGACATAATTTTTAAAAAATAATAATGTAAAAGTTACGAATGTTTAAAAAAAGATGAAACTTGAAAATATGGTTAAGACTAAAATACTCTTGATGTATCATTTAAAGTTTCAATTATTTATCACCAAATATTTTTAACACTTAGATCTAAGATACAATTGATAGTAATACTTCCCATCTTTTTAGTATTTCTTCTATTTTTATAATAGTCCCACCCAAAACAAACTAAAGTTGAAATAAAAAAACAAATAGAAAGAAAACATTGGAAATTATCTTTAGACAAAATAAAAAACAATGAAATAAAATCTTAAAAAGAAAGTTCTAATTAGATACATGGGTTTCGTTTAATAAAGGAGAAAATAAAAGATTTTAACATGTATTTATTCAATCATATGATACATAATTACATAAAACACATGTATTTATAACCTATTGCATACGTATATTTAAAAATAATAAACAAGTTTTATAGTGTTAAAACTTATAATATTAATTACTAAATAATTGGTATATAATTGTCAATTGATAAATTTATAATAAGAATTTTGTTTTTGTATAAGTTTAAATACATCAAAATTCACAAAAAATGTTATCTAATTAGTGTTTAATGCCTATGCTACGTGGTAGGGACTTGATGGATAAACCTATAGCATGTGAATATATGTATAAATAGCTATTCGTATAGTCATAAGATAAAATAATAGCTTTGTGGTTGTATGATACAATGTGAGTCTAAAATTTGTAATGTAAAAATAAAATAAATATAAAAGGCCGTTGCATGCTAAAACAATAGGGAAAAAACCTTTAAAAAGCTAGGAAGGATATAAAAAAAACTAACAAAAAAGAAATTGGAAAAAGCCAAAAACCCGAAGATGAGATCAATGGAATGTTTAAAAAAAGTTTGGCACTATAACATCGAAGTCGTGTATTGTTCTATAGTTTAGTTACATTGATAACTACTTTTGGTTTGTGTGAATTAGATGTTATTTTTTAACAACAAATTTTCTCTTTATTCTATCATATTTAATGGTTATTCGTATCGGTGTTGTCTCTCGTAGTAATGATAATGATGGAGGTTTAAATAATTGTAAATCCTCGTAGTTATGATAATGATGGGGGTTTAAATAATTGTAAATCCACACTCATTTACGCCGTATTTCTAAGTTGAAGAAAATAATTTCTTTTTTCCTTTCTCTTCTTCTCAATTTATTTCCTTTCAGTTTGAAAATTTTTCTTTCATTTTTTTTTCTTTTTAAGTAATCTCGGAAACATAAGTTTCTTACTTTCTTCCATTCCCTTCAATTAAAAAAATAAAACCCAGCAACACAATTGTTCTTTTCATCTCTTTCAATTTAGTTCTCTCTTGTTAAATAAACTCGAGAGCTAATGTGTGACTAGCCCATTTGGTAGAGTCTTTTGCCTTTTACGCTGTGTTTCCGAGTTACTTAACAAGAGAAAAGAAAAAAAAACACTTTTCTTTTCTTTTTTTCTATCTTCTTTTATTTATTTTATTTTCTTTCCATTTCCTTACATTTTGAAAGAATTGATTTTAGTTTTTATTTTCTTTCCATTTCCTTTTACTTTCTTTTTTTCCCTCCTTAAGTAAACTCGGGAAAACAAAAATCTAACAATCATTTCATTTCGTTTCATTAAAAAAAACTCTAAAACACAATTATTTTTTATTTCCTTTCATTTTCTTTATTTTTTTTTTTCTTTTCTTAAATGAGACTCGAAAACAAATCGTTAGATTGGAGGTATTGGGTTGAAACCCAAACATGGTGTATATTAGTGTAATTTAAGAGTAAAGTATATATATCGTAAAAATAAATCAATAAATTTGAAAAAAAAAAAAAAGAAAAAACTCAAGAACGTAACTCAAAGGGTAAAGTAAAATAGTTGTTCAAAATTAATAGAACTCACTTTAAAAGAAAAAAAAATAGAAGAAAAATCAAGCGCCGTAAAAGGGGAAATAATCAAATCACATATTTCCATTTTGCTTTGTGGAGGTGAAGAACAGAGAATCTCAACACAAAGGGGAAATAATTATCAGTAGTAACCTTCAATCCTTCATACATCCGTATGATTTTCTTAATAAGTTTCTCATTAATTCTTTACTTTATCTCCCCCACGAATGATTACAGGCGATTAATTTATCACAATTTATGTTAATCACAAGCTCCGTTAATCTGTTTACCTTGTTTGTTGATTTGATGCAGTTGGCTCTGTATTACGATGGCTAGAGCCTTGTCGAGCATGCTATTCAAGGGATTTAGGTCAATGGAGTATACTCGTGCAACTGCATCGGTATGATGTGATTGCAATTTGTTCAACTTCATCCTGTGTTATTTGTTTGTTTGTTTGTAGATTCAAGTTACAATTTGTTGTTTTACTCTGAAGGTTCTACCATTATATTACTAGGGTTGCTTGAATTTTCCTATTCAAAAGGGGATTTTGTTTAGTGGGTAGGGCTTGGAATTTTGAGGTTGAATGAGTTTTCCATTTTATATTTTGATTATTGGGGCATAAGCATTATGTATTAGCCTTCTACAACCAAAAGTTGCATTTCTCTCAATCTCTTTTACTGTTTGTATTAGCCTTGTTCAGCAAGTAAACATTTTTCAATCTCTTTATGGTCTTTTTTACATATTAGCCTCCTTCAGACCCTAATTTTGGCCTGCATATGCACGAAGCGAAATCTTAAGACCATAAGCTGTTTTTCAGATCGTGATTTAAACCAAGCTAGAAAGTGGCTAGATGATAGATACTTGTCATTGAAATGTTGATTGGTCATGCTAAAAATGCACTAGGAACAATATGTGTAGGGAGTTTAGTTATGATTTGTCGAAATAGAGGTAGGGAATCTTTCCTCAAAACTCAAAAGCGTAGTGTATTTATCCACCGGATTAAATATGATTTGATGATTTAGAACTTGTAGTTGGTTTGCTCTACATGCATCAACTCAATGATAGTAGTATAACAAGGATTCTCCATTTGGAAAACCAACCAAATAATATTCATTTGATGTCGTTTTTTTATTAATTTTTTACATAAACTCTGTCTTCGAGTTGCAGGCGTCTGGACCATTCTTGCAACAGGGGATGCGATTCTCAACAAGTGTGCCCAATGATCCTGATACACATGATGATTTCAAGCCCACAAATAAGCTAGAGAATTCTGATATTACTCTAAAGGACATTGTTGAGCAGGTTGATGGTGGTTCAGGAGTGTATCATGAACCTTTTTGTACAAATATATTGTTTTTACTATGTTAATCATAATGTGTAGGATGTCAAAGAAAACCATGTCATGGTTTACATGAAAGGGGATCCAGAACAACCGCGCTGTGGATTCAGCTCATTAGCAGTCAGAGTATTGAGTGAATATCGTAAGTTCTCGAAAGACAAAATTGTTCTTTTTTGAAGATGTTTTAGCATACAGTTGATATACTTGCTTAAGACTTTTTCTTAAGAACTTAAGAAATGATATTTTAATCTAAGGGACAATAACTTGAATAATATTCATTCTGGGTTCGGTTCAGTTTGGATATTTTTGGGCTGTTTGTCTATGTCTAGCTGATCAAATACGCACTTGCAACTGATGGTTTAAGGCATTGTATAAACTGTTTCATCCACAACATATATAACTAATAGGTGAAAAAGTAACAAATAGTGCCTATCTAAACAAGCATACGGCATACCCAGTTAAATACCACTCAACCAGTATATGATCCAGTTGTTGGTCGGTGAGAGTCACGTTCATTCTGTTTTTTTAAATATGAAGATGGTATAACAGGCTAAATATTGAATTTTGTTGCATTTTAGTATATGATCTAATACTGCTTTATTTTCAGTTTGGATCTTGCTTATTTTAATCATTATGAGTATTGTTGCTGGTTTCCACAGGAGTCCCTATATATTCCAGAAACATATTGGAAGATCCTGAGCTTAAGAATGCTGTAAAAGCTTTCAGGTAACAAGCACCCACCTCCTTGCAAATTAGTTTGCTTAACACAAAGCAGTTGCGCTTTTTCTTGTCCATCTTATACATACATTGTACAAGTTATATGTTAAATATGTTTGCAAATTCTATATTATTACAATAATATTCAATTTTTAAAGAGATTATTTAGCTAAATCATGGTTTTAGAAACCATACATGAGGTGTACGAGGCCATTGGGAAAACCCTTAAGGGCTTTGAGGTGGAGCTTCATGCAAATTTGGGTCAAATTAAGTTTTGCAGGAGGATGTTTTGTAAAAACAACCAAAGATGGTTTTATTAAATCAAACAGAGATGAGAGAGATCCAAGTTTTGGTTGTAAATAGAGCAACGTCTTGCATACGTGAATACGTGAGGCTTTTGCCTCACACATTGTCTCTCAGGACCTAAACGCTTTGGAGCAACTCATGCTTTTTAAAACAAAGAGCTAGGTCATCAGATTAGCCCGTTTAGTCTTTCTGGCCTGTTATGGATTGTTACAAGTTTACAACCCAAATTGACATGTATACATGTAAACGGGCTCAAATTACCACCTATAATTAGTTTGTAATGTTAATGTTTCCTTGCAGCATGTGGCCGACATTTCCTCAGATATTTATTAATGGAGAATTCATCGGAGGATCAGACATTATTCTCAATATGCATCAGGTGAGTTTCTGCATCTCCAGTCTCTCGCTTTACGTCTTATATTGTGTTATAGTTTTGAAAATACAAGACTTACGGATTAAATCATTTTGTCATTGTGCAGAATGGTGAACTAAAGGAGAAGCTAAAGGCAAGGCCCTCAGAGTGATCAATCTTGTTTGCATCTCTTGTTGCTCAATGATTTTGCATTTATGATGTTTAAATTTTGAGCCAGCTTACATCATAAATCGTTTTTCAAAGCGTTGTTCTTAGCACGTGCAAAAATAATGTTGTCACTCGTCGACTGTTGGTGTATGAATCACTGAGACTCATTATGTTGTTTCTTGAGCTAGAACTTCTATTTTTAGAACAGTTTTGAGTTTTGATAGTTGTTTACTTGTTTGTTGTATCAAGATTCAGATTTATGATGTTGCTTGTTGGGCTGAGATGTAAAAAACTTTATTAAGCAATTGCATATATTTTTATTTAAACCTAGTAATATTACCAATTTTCTTGTATCATGCTTAAAAAGCATTGTATATTATGGATTAAAAGCTTACGCTTACTAATTATGTAATTTTACAAGTTTAAAGAAATATATATGCAAAATTTAGTTTCTTTTTATCTAAATAAACTGACCCATATCATAAGATTATGTAAGGTTTGTGTTAAGAAGCAAAACAAAAATAATTCAACAGTGATCGTATGTTGCAACTTGTGAGATAACTAAGCAACACTTTTCTATATACTGTAAATATATAAATGTCTATGTTTGTGTATCTATATATATTAGAGGTGTATGTGAATCTAGCTTGAGTTTGCATTAGATCAAGCTCCGCTTAATAAACTTAAGAAAATTTGAGCTTGGCTCGATTATCATTTATTTATTAATTAATTACTTTATTTACATACGTTAATGTTACTTTAATCTATATACATAAAGAATTTATATAAAGACATGTAATACATTAAATAAAAATTGTATAAATAAAAAGCTGGTTTTGTCACCTAAAGTTAGTTGATGCCACATTGAAGAATCATCACTAAGCCTAAATTTGTCACCATTAATTATTTTGAATGCATTCAAGTAGCAATGGCGTCCGAATTCACAAACCGAAAGAATGTAATCATGCTCTGATTTAGCAAAAAACAAACAGTTACTTAAACATGTCAAACAAACAAAATCAAAATGCAGGGACCTTTACAAGTCCTGACGCTGCAGAATTTTCAAGTCTTGTTATCTCACCAGATTCTTATTCCGGCATATATTAAACTGTTGAAGTTTTGAAAATGCGATCAATGGTGTTCGTCTTCATCAAGCCCGTCTGGAAGACCTCCTGGGCCCACTACCTCCAACTGCAAAACAACAAGGTGAGGGTGTTCATCAGGTTAAATTGTTAAAGCAGACTGGACAGAAGTACAGAACTCAACCAAACCAAAACCAACAACATAAAGTGATAAAACTACAAAACCAATACCATCTGGCTCGTCGTCACAAAGAACCATGAGCTCGTTACAAACGTGGGAGTCATGTTTTCTAATGTTAAGTATTAAAAATTTGAAGGATCAAAACTTAATAAATGAAGAATTTATGTTTCAGGGTAGGATCGTTATGTATGCTTAAATTTTCTATAAGAAACAACGCAAATTATAAAAGGCGTAGAATAAGATGATGAAATTCTTGTGGGCCAAAGTGTAAAATTTTTTTATAAAACCATCCTCCCAATATTTCAATTTAGATTCTTACGACTGTTTCAAAAGCAAAAGGTCATCCGTCATTCTTAAGTAGACATGTTGTACAAAATAATCAAAATGCCACATTTCAAACATATAAAATATGGACTATAAACTTGTGCAAAATCCTTAAGGCCCGCTAGCCAAAAGGCCTATAGATAGTTCAAAACTGAAAAACAAAACGGTTCTAACTTCTGAAAAGCGGCAAAAATTGTAAATAAGTTGTGTTTTGATATATAAAAGATGGTAAAAATTTTGAATAATAATATGATTGGTAGACTTGATCAATCCAGACTTTTTCTGTAGATGAACGCCTACCCAAACCAAATAACTGTGGAACTTTTGATTTTTAAAGATGATACTGTATCTACTAATTTATAATTATAGAACAATAAAAATCTGATCTAAATCGAACCATTTTCAGAAAGATATAACTGCTTAAAAGATTAAACTAAACTCACCTTAAAATATTGTGAGCATACTGGGCACTCATGTGGTTCACCTTTCTTTAGCCAAAACCAAACAACATCATGCTCATCTTCTGTATAACAGAAAATCATAATACTGTTAATAAGCTGCTGGATACACAAACAGAACACTCCTTACCTATAACCAGGTCAAAGACTATAATCTTAGTAACCACAAAAAAGGAGCTAGAAGTGACTCACCACCTTCAGCCCCGGGGCAACCCACAATTCTTTGGTCATAGTAAGATTTAACCACAGCAGGAGCTTCCTACAGGCCGTAAAACAAAAGACAAGATCACAGCTTTAGCAGCACTTCAAATATCAAAGCACAAACAATGAACCAAACACAAGAGATATCAAAAGTTCGCTTAAACCGATATGATGCTTTCTCTAAGAAAAAATAGATAAAAAAGGAAATAAAATAGTATGTGCACAATAGTAAGAATGCATAGTTCATTGTGATATAGTAATATCTGATATAAGAGTTAAGGTGGCTAAGTGTAGTTAGCATGCAACATAAGTTCATATACGGCTTTTAAAAAATTGAATGTCATATCAGTTTGTTAAACTAAAAATTATCAATCACGTAAGCTGATCCATGACCGATATGTTTATATTTGAAGCTGTTTCAGTCATGCAAAGCTGTTTTATAATCACATTGTGGCCCTTGTCCACTTTATAAAAAGGTGACTTGTAATAATGATGCGTCTTCTCTATAGTACATGCACGAGTAATAAAGCATGAGAGAATTCTTAGTAAGCATACTACAGGTCTACAACAAAGCAAATATGTAGTTCTTAGTAAACATATACAAAGCACATAAGAACAATAAGATTATGTGTAAATACAATTAATCGATTAAATAGAGTCCAGATAGTAATTTGCAAAATTATCAAAGTAGAATACCCTTAAACAAGTAGCTAATCGCACGACATTTACATGCATATGCTATAAAGTCTTATCACTGCTAAAAGACATGGCAATAAATCAATATTTACTCAAATTTTTACAACTAAATGACTAAATCTGTACATTAATAGTTTCATCTATTGCTTTCAAGAATAAAGCCTCAACATCAGAGACTAACTCAATCGTTCAAGTTCATTAAAGCTATACCTAACTTTAGCAAAGATGAATCATGAATATCACATGACCTTTGCCTAATCATGAACCCCCTCCCAGGTGGTTATCGATTTAACACACATCTACCATCATATGTTATACATGTCTCTACCATCAGAATCTTACCTTGGTACCAAACGGACCTTCAGGAAAATTGATATCCAAAATATCTCGTCCCTAATCACACAAAACAAACAACAAACAACATCAGTCTCCAACAAATCACAAATAACTCTTACAATTAAACCAAAACACAAACAAAAACTAACCTCAAGCTCCGCTTCAAGCTCCTCACGCTCATGACCAGTGGCGATAGGCATCACATCTTCCACCTTCTTAGCCACATTTCCTACCATAAACACAAAACAATTTCACACACACACACACACAACATAAACAGAAATCCGATATACGATGATACATTGATACGAATTAAACACAGATCTGAGGTGATGAAAGGCACCTGAATAGTGACGATTGACGACAACGGCGGCCGATGAGCGAAGAGTCACCGGAGACGGTGAAGATGTGACGATGCGATTAGGTTTGGCGATAGATCGGAGAAACAATAGTTTAGAAGATGCTCTTCTCCACATGCTTTCTCACGTTCACCGGAACCCTAGGTTTTCGATTGATGATCTGAATCGCCGATGGGCTGAACACGATGTTTGGAGAATTTTTTTTAGTGTGAAAATGGAATATAGGTTAAACGGGGGCTTTGGGCGACTAGTGTGGGAATTGGGATGATCCTCAGGTAGGATTGTATATGTGGTGGTACTTCTTGCAGCTATTCTTGTACCTTGCACCATCAAATAGTAATCGACACCCTACATCGTGATTTATAAAGTCGAAAACACTGAAAACCATGAAAATTAAGGACTAATGAGTGTTGTGAGAGGGTTATACGTCACATATAATCTTATACAACCCCCAATACAACACATATGAGGTTACACGTCGCGTATAACAAATATCAACACTAACTACGAGGAAAAATGCAGAGGGTTGTCCTTTTATATGTCCTGTATAGAATTATACGACAACCTATACAACACATATAATGCTATACAACCCGTATATAAATTTGGGATGTTGATTTATAATCAAATGACGTCTAAATATCGGGTTACTATAAAAATATATATCAAAAACCTTTTTAACATCCTAAATAGTTGTATTTCATACAAAGAAATGTTTGAGGATTAGTACACTACTACTTGTGAGAACTCCTATTATGATGGGTATAGAACAAGTTAAAAGGTTAGCATAAAACTATATGATACGTTTATTTAACATTTTGTTTTATTCATAATAAAAACCAAACATGGTTGTATTATAAGAATTTTTTTATAGTGTTTATGATTGATTAAGCATATTTAAGGTATTGTTTAGTAGATTATTTTATAAGGAGAGGGAACAAATGACGTTTGCATTTTATGAGATATTAAAGATCCATATGTATGTCTAATTAAACTGTATAGATGTATAACAAATCAATTTGACTTTTGAAGAATGAGTACACCAGGAGAATTTATAAACGACTCATGCTTAAGTGGACAGTCAAAGAGAACATGTTCACTAATTGGCTTAAGAGGCACCTAAGTATGCAGATTATAAAATTGAGCGGAAGTGTTAAGTTTGGTCGCATGAAGAATGTATTAAGAATGGATTCAAGTTTCATAATATTTATACTTTGATGAGTGAATCAGTCATAATAGTCTAATGATATACGTATGTTGATGAGTGGGTCACTCATAATAGTGAAAATGTATGAGAGAGGCTTCTTACATCGTAAGACTGACTTCTTACGTTGTCATTTAATCTAGTAAATTTTGATTTAAAATTATATTGTTCAAACAAATAAAAAGGTTTTTGATTTACAATCGTTATGTTGAAAAATTTTAATGAATTATAAGGCACATGAAAACTAGCAAGTTTGTCATAATTGTACAATTTTCATATTAAGTTGTCTACAGTGACCATGTAACATTTCATTTTTTAGCCACAATTAACCATTTTACTTTCATTAATTTCTACAATTTTACACTTGTTCACAAGTTCACCGATCACATTTTGAAATTCTGTATGCTCATCTTTTCTTAACAATATTTAGAATTCAAAATTATACACGGTGGTAGCACTGATTGTTCTTCAATCCAGTGACGTGAGGACCGGAGGAAGGTTGTGATGGTGGTGTTTGTCGGTAAAGGGCAACAACAGTGAAGGACAATTGTAATCAAAATATAGTACCAATGTTTGCTTAGGGCTAAGACCGATAGTAATAACATTAAGGCGTCCGGAAAGAAACGAGGGAGGGTTGAGTATCTATAATCTTTTAAGTAAAATAATGAAAACACAAACTTAATATAAAGTTTTTAAAATCACCCATGCTTTGAGTGAACACTAAATAGTAGTGACTCATTTCTTAAAAAGAAAAGAAAAACTAAAATTTAAACAAACCATGATCACAATTCATGCAATATTTCTAATAATTTTGTGTATATTTATAACTATAAATATATTTCGATATGGGTCATCCCAACTCTTGAACCCTCACATCTTAGGGAGATTGCTTAAACCAACTAAAATGGAAACTAGTATATCTATAAGTTAAAAGTAAATAAACTATCGAAAAATTACCAAATTAAACATTTGACCAAATTAACTTATTAAAATAACCAGTCAAAATTGAATTTTTTTTAAAAAATAAACCAATCAGTATGCGGCACGTGGCATCCCTCGCTGACATGGCGAGAGAATAATGGAATCCCTCGCTGACTTGGCGAGGGAAAACCATAATCCCTCGCCCACGTGGCATCCCTCGCCAATTGATGATGTGTGTTGATAATTCCCTCGCACGTGTGGCGAGGGATTATGAGTTTTCCTCGCCCGAAATAACGAAAATGCCCCTCCTCGCCTATTTTTTTAAAAAAATCGAGATATTTTTAATATTTATAGATATTTTAATATTTATTGTTTTTTAATACTT
>BJCM01154724.1:0-25471 GCA_018326385.1 Flaveria bidentis | reverse complement strand
TGGTGGTGAATAGTATTGATTTGCAGAAAGTGTTGAAGTAGGGATTGACTTCTTTTAAGGTAGAGAGCTCTGATACCATACAAGCTAAACAACGAAGAATAGTATTGATTTGCAGAAGGGTTTTGTATATATTTTGTAGAGAGGTACATGTTGAATAAATAGCCTCAATCTATACAAGGTAAAAGAAATACTAGGAGCTACGTAAGGGATTGTCTTACGAGATTACAACCAACTTTGACTAACAAGAATATTCTAGAATAGTATTTTTAAATGCAATTTAAATATTTGTCTTGGTATTAGCCTTGATAGCTTCAAGGAGCTTACGTCTTAAAAACCGAGCAAGAGGTTCACATACACGAGAGGTTGCATCTCTCTTATATTTTTTAAGTTTTACATGTTAATCTCACCATCAAGTAAACCATTCTTGTACATCATTTCAATAATTAAGCTTGATGTTTGAGTAGGTTTAACTTGAGTGGAAACTACACTTAGTGCATGCCAAACATAATGTGTAAGAGATGGATCAAATGAAAACCATGTTTATAATTGAAAAATGTGAAAACCACCACTACCCAATCACATTATTTATAATTAATTTAACTATTTAATTGTTTAAAGTATATTTAAGTAAAATTCATCCTTATTTTTTAAGGTCGTTATATATTATTTAGTTTAAACTCCAAGGAACGACAATGATGACGAAATGACTTACGCATACGTAACTTGTATGAGTTATATGTACGTAACTCTTAGTTGTACACTTGGTAACACGTACCTACATATACATAACCCTACATATATGTAACTCTTAGTTGTATACTTTGTAATATGTACTTACATATATGTAACTTTTGGTTTTCATAGTTTCTTATTTATAACATGGTTTTTAAGGGATCCCTCTCATATATATATATAAATGCATGCATGGCTGGTCTATACAGGATTGTCAATACGGTAATTACAAAGAAGAAGTCCAAGATCTTAAAAGACAACTGCAGGAAGCTATTTATGAAAAAAATGAATTTAAGGTTAGTTTCTTTCTTTATTACTTCATATTTTCTATATCTTTGTCAAAAATCAACTCATGATTGAGAAGGATTCAATAATGCTTTAGAAGAGGGATAGGCAAATATATTATGCTTTAAGAGTTTGAGTATTATTATTTAAATAATACTAGTTACTAACATTAACAAAGGAGGATTTCTTATTTAATTTATTTGTATTGTATTAATACTATTGCTAAAGATTTGGTTGGTTGGCGTGGTTAGACCTTTCATTTCAATATAGTTGACATATGTTCGAATCCATAAGTATCTTTTTTTGTTTCGTTTTTTTCTGCTTTCTTTATATTTTTTCCCAATTATATTATTTTTCTTGAGTGTTATTATTGTCTCAATATTAAATTTATTCACGCTATAATGTGCCAGGCATTAAGGGGTTGTTTGCCAGTCTTTTAATCAACCTCTTAATGGTTGAGATGTGTGAATGGTTCAACACTTAATGATTCAGACTATTTGTTTCGCGAGTAAATGTCTGAATGGTTCAGACATTTGCCTCTGAATGGTTAAGCATTATACTAGTGCTGAATGGTTAAGCATTATACTAGTGCTGAATGGTTAAGCATTATACTAGTGCTGAATGGTTAAGCATTATACTAGTGCTGAATGGTTGAGTGGTCTAATGTTGAATGGTTAAGACCTCTTATTAGAATTGGTCAGATATTTGTATTTGAATAATTAAATGATATACTAGCTCTTAATGGTTCAGACCTTTTAATGGTTCAGACCTCTTATTGGTTCAACACTTAATCATTTAGAAGTTGTCAAACAACCCCTAACTCTTTTTTATCTATACCAAACTGTCATAACTTCGCGTCTATATTTTACATATTTAACAACGTTAATGTCACAGACTCAACATGCACAACAAGGTTCACAAACACGCCGTATCACGCGTGCTTAATTTCTAGTTAAAACTATGCCATGATCCTTCACTTCTTCCTTAAGTTAGTTCCCATGTGCATAACAAGGATATTATAGTTTATTTTGTATTAAATCACACTACAGAAACAACATAAAGAACAATTGCTGTTGAACAAGCACCTGCTGGAAGAGATATCAAAACTTCAGAAAGAAGCTCAAGAAATGCCTCAGAGGTTGAGGAAGTCTTGCAAAGTTGTAAATGACGAGATATTGTCTACGGTTCAGGTACCCTGTGCATTGCTTAGCAAAGTCATAAACGAGGAGAAAGTTAAACATGCTTATTGAATCTTATTGACTTGAACAGAGTTTGGTAGCAGACGACAAGTCCACAACTGCAAAATTGTTGTCTAGAACAAGTGAATTTGTCATGTTTCTTATGTCAACTTATGAAGCAAATGTGTCTATGGCTATGGACGCCTTTATCCATAAGAATGAAGGTCATAAAAGCAGTTCCACAACATCATCAGGAAAAGAAAAAGATGAAAAAGGAAGTTGGCCATACAGCAACAAATACAAGGTAGATGCCCGGACAAAACTATCAGCAAGTTACTACATGCGCATTTTGATATTATTCATCATCTTAATCTTGAGTTTGTTGTCTCTCCTACATTTATTCAGGTATATCATATTCTGTCTCTCTGCTTAGCTCAATGACAACAACAACCCAACCACCACAACACACATTTTTTAATTGATGAATGAACAAACAGCTAAGCTGCCAGGTCATTGATGGATCGCAAAGTGCTATTAATAGAATAGCTTTAAGAGTATGCTTAGATTGATTATGCATTGAGTGGAGAAACTCTAACCTCTCATAGTGGTTTTTTTTCATCCAAAATTTTATTGTTTTTGTTAAGTCCATCTTCCTAGTCTTAATTCTTATCAAGCACTTCCCATGATTAAGTAGACCTGGGATGCATGTATGGCATTGCTTGCATACAGTATGTTTGAAGGTCTCTTTAGAGACCTTTTCAAGGTGCACACATATGTTAGCTTTTAGAATACACATGATGTAGGTTTGTGACTATCATCATAACAAGGTTAGTCAACAAAAGGTTTTCCACCAAATTCCAAAAAAAAAATCTGCCTTTTATAATCACATTTACGTATTCTCAACTTATGCTCCCTAAACACTAATTGTTTAAATGATGCTTCCTCCTTTTGTATAGAACCATTCAATATCAAATATCAAAACGAAAGAGTTTGCAACTTTTGTATGTGATCCCTGTTTGGATACAGAATTATTCAATCATCTTTTCAGATGTTCCTTAATATTTGCTTCTAAGAATAATCAATCGTGAATTTAGGACTGCACACAAATTGCTTCTTGGAAGACGGATTTGAGTGGTAAAGTCAAATTGATAAAGGAAATATGTCAGAGCCTGGAACAGGAGTTAGATGTTAATAACCACCTTCAAGAAGAAAGAGTTCATGGTCTCGAAAGAGAGTGCCAGCTTTTATTAGAAGAAAGAGAAGATCTACTCCTAACTGTATCTGATTCATCAAAAAGACTTGCATCGTTGAGTCTGCAAAATGAAAATATTCTGCAGGATTTGGCCTGTGAAATTCAGCGGAGGAAAGGTCTCGAGGAAGAAATCAAACAGTTCGGTGTTGCTTTCGCTTCTCGCCAAAGGTCTCTCATGTCATTACATTGCGACTTCAAATCAAAACTAGATGATCATTTGAGAGCTCAAAGTCCACCCAAGCTTTTGGAGAGCTGAGCTTTTTCTAACTGGATTTTTGCTATTCTCCTTGTATCCTTCATTTTCTTGTTTGCCTTCGTGGCTTCGTAACTACTTTTCACGTATCTAGGTTTCTTTTGGTTCATGCATGATCAATACATTCAATCAGCCACCACTTTCCAATCATTGATTCATGTATTTACATTTAGTCCGTTGTTTTTGTTGTTGTTGTTATTATTATTATTGTTATTGTTGTTGTTATTGTTATTGTTGTTATTATTATTGTTATTGTTATTATTATTATTATTATTATTATTGTTATTATTATCATTATTATTATTATTATTATTGTTATTATTATTATTATTGTTATTATTTTTATTATTGTTATTATTATTATTATTATTACTATTATTATTATTCTTACTATTATTATTGTTATTACTATTATTATTACTATTACTAGTATTATTTTTATTCTTATTACTATTGTTATTACTATTGTTATTGTTATTGTTATTGTTATTATTATTATTATTATTATTATTATTATTACAATTAGTATTATTATTACTATTATTATTACTATTACTATTATTATTACTATTAATGGATATATTAATAATATTCCAATTCTTTGATGTCGATAAGAATAGTTCAAGAAATATATATTTGAAATGCATGCATAAATGACATTGTTGTGGAATGACATGCCTCTTAAAACATAAGGAGCTTCATGTTACGACTTGCCTAATATCAAGTTGTGTTACTGGGATTACGGAATTTTCTAGAAACATTTAGAGGCATCTAGGTTTGTTGTGTAGTCTAAAACATTCTGAATTTGGAAGGCACACAAAGAAGTATCTAAATTAACCATTAAGCATCAAGAGATGATCAAGATATTTTCGAAGAAATATTTAAGAGATGGTTGCCAAGAAGGCTCTAGAAAGCCCTTAATTGATCGATCAAAATATAATGGAAATATGGTAGTTATAAAAGACTCTAGTTCAAGAATGATCCGAGTACATTGGACTAGTATAAATAGGCAATGAAATCCTCATTTGTAATCACCCTAAAACACATACAAGTATTAGTGAAAAGAACTTGTAAGAACTATGCTAAACACCCTTGTAAGCAATACAAGCATTTGTATTATAAGCTTGCAAACGCTTCTGTATCCTAACTTGAATTGTTACACATTTTGGTCACAAAGGCTAAAGTTAGATCAAGTTTAGGTGCCACATGAGAGTTGAGAACATAACTTTGTAACGATAGATCCAAAGATCGCACCATGGAAAAACAAGTAGCGATATGGAGAAAGGTCTTATTGAGATTTGATCTCAAGTAGACTTGAGCCACCAACGATTAGATGCATCGGAAGCTGACTTCATAGAGCTTCTAGATGGACTTAATTGTCACACCCCCAACCACGACGGTTTCCCGCAGGGCGTGAACGTCATGGAAACCAATGTCATTGATCAACCACTACATGGTTTAGTAAATATACGATGCAAGTAAGCTTAAAAATACACAATTGTTTTAGAGTTGAATTGCGGAAGCAGTAGAGCTAATGTAATTGTTTTCAAAACATGACAAATACAACAATAAATGTCCCAACAACGTGAATGACCCTAAATGCGACGTAGACCAAGCTAGCTTAACTTGACGCAAATGTCAAATACCTGAGAAAACTGCATGAAAATATGTAAACATAAAGTTGGTGAGTTCGCAGGTTTTAAGGTAATAGTAAACAGTGTAATGGATCACAAGTTTTTCCCTGATTTGATTGTTGATCATACAATACTACAATATTATATAAGCACCGCAACCGAAGCTAGATTGTAACTGTAAAAAATTGCCCCTACCCATGCCTATCGTAAGCATGAGTGTGAACAGGCTAATAATGCACCAATTTAGACCTCGAGTCAAGGTTAGGGTAATTAACCTGGGTGGGGGTAGTCAAACCCAATAGTACTGTCCATGATTACCTCGCTTTGGGAAATAAACTAACGATTCGATAACAGGGGACTTTATACGGTAAGTAAACAACTTATATAACATGTGAAACCATTGACAAGTAAATGCGTCCAGGAAAATAGTAATTTGCATGTAATCTCCCCCAAAAGGAAAATAAGTAAAATGGGGCCGTGAAACTCACCTGTGAAGTGAGTCAGGTGTGAAATCTGAAAGTATCCAAAGTGCTCGGGAAAATCCAAACTAAGTTCACCCTAGAACAATCAAGGCAACTTATATCTAAGTATTTGCTCCAACGTGTAATGTGAGCATATAACTATTCATCCACATAACTTTGTAACAAAGTGTTTGACTCAAAATTTGAATGGCAACATAGTGATCCATACATGCAAACTCCTTATTTGGTCATGTTTTTGAAGTTTACATGTGCTAGTATTTTGTGCCAAAGGGAGGATTTATTTATTGAAGCTTTGGAAATGAAACATATTACATATCCTGAACGTGATGCATTCTTCATATTAAACATGTACATATTGTCCTTCCTAGAAGATCTTAAAAGTATTTTGTCATTTGGAATCTTGAACCAAAGAGATAAAACAATATATTCATGCTATGTGAAAAGAGTGTTGTGTTTTTATCACACAATTAAGACACACTTAGCAGATTATAGTTTAAATCTTTCACGTAGTTCACCTTGTCAAAGCTTACCTTGCTATTCTTGACTTTCCCCTACCAGTAATGTATTCTCCTTTTGTATGACTTCAAAGGCAACAAATCCACGATCATAAGGTTTTAGATTTAAAAAAAACATGATCCATCACTTGTCATGTTCTGAGAGCATCCATTGTCCATAATCCATAAGGTTTTTTTGGTCTACGGATGATCCTGCACATAAACAAATTGGTTAGTGATGAATGGGGACCTAAGCTTGTTTAGTCTTGGGTCTTCCAATTTTAAACATGTGTTTTTCAATGGTAAATGCTAAAGGGGTGGTATTTGCTTTCGGGTCATCTAAGGTTTCGGCAGATGTCTTTGGTTTCCGGGCTTTTCTTTTGACTTTGCATGATACTTTGATATCATCCTTCTTATGATGACCTTCTGAAGCTTTTGGTGATGGTGAAGGTTTCCTAAAAGTCTTCTTTTCTTTAAGTTTATTGTTGCTAATTTGTTTGGTAGATCCTTCAGAGGTGCTGACTTTGTTTTGGATATAGCACTTGAATGACTTGAAATCTAAACAGATCTGTCAATACCATCCTTTCCTTTAGATAGTTGTTCAGTATCTGTAAACTTCTTTAAGGGTCTAGGCTTGTTGGGATGGTTGATGGAGTGTTAAAGGGATTGTATTGACAATCTTTTACTAGGTGACTATCTTCCCCCACGCATTAGGCATGTGATCTTCATCTGTTTCTTAGCCAATTTGATCTTCCTGTCTAGGCTCTTGTAGCTCCTTCATCTCCTCTTTCTTGCCTCTTCTAATAAGCTCATGATCAATGAAATCTTCAGCTCTTACGTTCTTTTTGTAAGATGTAACCTTGAAAGGTTGGGGATTCATCATAACATCACAAAACAGCCCCTATTAGGTTGTTAAAATCCCATAAAACCAATTTTACAAGGATAATGAAGCTAGTCATCCACATATCCGGCTCTGATACCAATGTTGGGTTGGGTTTGTTGGACCATTATCAAAGTAGTTTAACCATTTAAACACAAAAACGCAACGGAATAAAACCTTAATCTTATGATTTATAATCTGAAAATTAAGGTTAATAACATAACATCAACAAACCCAAGAACATAGGATCATATATATGTGTATGAACTAGCTATAAAGAGCAAATATCAACCAAAACAAGATAAACAAACCACCTTTGTAAACCTGCTGAAAAACAAGATTTGGATGAAGAAGATGAGGTTCTTGAATGGCCAAAACACCAAGGAGAGGTGTCCTCAAGCTTGTATACCCGCAAGCTTCAAACAAACACCTTGTTGCTAGGATTTCTCCACCAAAACCGAACCAAGGAGAGGCTGAAAATCTGATTTTCAGCTAAGAACTATTCAAGAAAACTAGAGAGAAAGGTTGGTTCTTGGTCCTTTGCATGTGAGAGAGAGAAGAGAGGATGTGTGTGTGTTTTCAAGAAAGCAAGAAAAATAAACAAAAGGCCAAAGACCTACTTAAAGGGGGCGGCCGAAATTAAAAATATTTGGGGTTTTCCCCCAAAAAAACTCTTTTACATTTTGTTTTACTAATTACAATTATAAGTTATCTAATTAAACTTTTAATTATATAACTTATACACATACAATTTTTATTATTTGATGTTATTTAACCAACTTAAATAACATTACAAATAATGTCCATGAACAAAATATCCTTATAAGTTGTTTCATCTCATATGCAATTTATTTAGAAAACCCTTTTTCTAAATTGGTGTAATTATTCAATTGCATGATTATATCATCAATTAAATACATATTGGTGTTTGCCAAACTTGCTATTGGGTATGACCCGACTTGAATCATAACGTACTAACCACATCAATGTTCTATGTGTCTTGGGCATAAAATCCAACACTTTTTTGAAGATTTCATCAGTTGATTTCCCTAAGTTCCACCCATCCTTTTTCTTATCTTGTGATTAGTATGGCTGGTTAGTTATATCTTTTTCTTCGAGAACCTCTTGTTGTAGATTTCTAGTGCTTTAGAAGTAGAATTTTGAATATATGGTTGGGGCCTTACTTTTGAAGAGTGTGAGGTTCATACACAACAACCTTTGTTGTGGGTCCTCTTGTTGCATCTATGCTTTGGTTGAAGCTTTGTTTTGATGGAGTAGTTTAACTGAAGAGACATTTTGTTGACTTCGAAAGATGACTTTATTTGACAAAATCCGTCTCTCGAATCACATCCTTCTTTACTTTGGTCTCGAGTTCTTCCTCTCACACCCCGACTGACGGCGGAATCATCAATTTTTTTATAACTATGTAAGTTTTAATAAGTCTTTTTTATTTAGTTATTTATTGTAAAATGATAAATAAAGATTTATATTTTTGTGAAAAAGATTTATTTATAAAATAAATAAAATATTATTCTTTGTTTAAATGATAAAATGAATAAAACAATTTTCAATATTGCTTAAATTGCACATTTAACGTGCTTGATTCAATAAAATAAATAATAAAAATTTTAAATATTAAACTTTCCATTGTATGAAAGTTCAAAGTGAGTTCGGGTTTGGTTTCATAATTTTGAAATTCGACGAATGTTACAGTCTCTCCTACTTTAAGAAATTTTGTCCCGAAATTTAATCTCGAGAAGACTAATTTCGAGGATATGAGGAGACTTGGATTTCATTTCACGTTCGCAAGTGAACTCTTGGGAGTATTTAAATTCAATAAGTTTAATTATGATGTTTTGCTATGCTTAAGTTTGTTAAATTTCATAATTTATGATTTCATGTGTTTCTTGGCAAAAGGGTGCAAGATTATTAATTTTGAATTTCAATTGATAGGCTTTTACATGTCAAGCGGTTCAAGAAGATTAAGAAGGTTTTGACACAACCCCCAAGTTTTAGATCAACATGAAACTCAGCTTAACGAGCATGAGAAATATATTCAGGACACTTTTGGATGGGATATGACTTCATAGGAGCTTCTCAAGCAAATAACTTTAACATGGTTCTAGATGATCGATTCTTTTTTACTTATATCATTGAGGTTTCAAAGTAGTATTAGTTAAAATTGATACATGAATCATGTTTGTTAAGATTAATGGTTTAGTTCAAAATGAAAGTAACATTGAGATGAGGTTGCAGAATAAGTGCGGTTTGGAAGGGAAGAAATATGGTCGTTAAGAGAATCCGGTAGTGAGTTTTAAGATCCAAAAAGACAAGATCAATGATGAAATGATTTACAATAACATGATGTTTCGAGTGTAATGTTCGGTTTACAAACCAAACCATTACGTTGACTTATCAAAGTATTATGTCAACTGCAACCTTAATGAATACATGCGTACCTATAAGCGGACACTCACCCCAAGGGTTCCTAGGTAAGGTAAATGGATCCATCGGATGATTTGGATTTATATGAATACCTTGCCTAGATAGAACACCTTGAGATACATGCATCCCACTCTTCCAGCATTACATGATTCAAGTTATAGGACATAGACTTTGACGAGACTTGAAAACCACAAATAAAGATTCAAAGCTTATTTTGAAAACCCTTTTGTGTTAGAATATGATTTAAGGTTCGTGTGTGCATTGATAAGATTCAAAGTATAAGCATAAGCACATAAGGCATATAACCACATAATCAAATATAAACACATAAGGCACATAAAAGCCTATCTAAGCATATGAAATACATGATAGGACTCATGTGTAAGGTACTTAGTTGTAATCTAGGTAATTTCATTTTTAATAACCTAAATTCCTATAACCATGGCTCTCATACCAATCTGTCACACCTCGACCGACGACGGAATCATCAAATTTTTTTATAACTTTATAAGTGTTAATAAGTCTTTTTTATTTAGTTATTTATTGTAATATGATAAATAAAGATTTATATTTTTGTGAAAAAGATTTATTTATAAAATAAATAAATTATTATTCTTTGTTTAAATGATAAAATGAATAAAACAATTTTCAATATTGCTTAAATTGCACATTTAACGCGTTTGATTCAATAAAATAAATAATAAAAATTTTAAATATTAAACTTTCCATCGCATGAAAGTTCAAAGTGAGTTCGGTTTTAGTTTCATAATTTTGAATTTCGACGGATGTTACACTTCCCTCTCTTCTCCCTTTATTTATCTTCCTTTTCTCTTTTCTCTTCTTTATCTACTTCTTCAACAACTCTCTTTTTCTCTTCCTTCTCTCCCATCTCATCCTTTTCAGCAAATACCTTTGTAAAGGTTGGTTCAGAAGATACTTGCTTTTTTACCTTTAGATTGCACTTAGGGATATATGTGGGAGTGTGTATCATTGGTGGTTCTAGAGTATTATACCTTAAAACTGTCTTGGTTTGATACAAGTTTGGGAGTTTTAAGTAAGAGCAAACAATTTTTTAACTTTTCAAGTTTGAACATTGTATTTATCAACATACGTTTTAGCTATAGACAAATCATATTATGCTGATTTCAATCTGGTCAAGAGATCATTGATTTGGGTCTCCAAGTTTTTTAAAAAATATTTTCTAGCTATATTATCATTTCCTTATGAGCTTGGTCATTTTTCTTAAAATCTATTTTAAGAAGATTGATTGATTCAACATCCTTCATGAGATCCAAAATATTATTTCTATACAAGTTTACCTTAGCAATGCATTTAGGTGTAAAGCAGGGTTCAACATTCACCTGAGGTGAGGAGGTTGAGTTTCCAGCCATCAGTGCATTGTTGATGGGAGTGAAATCTTCGCTCTAGTCAATCACCTCTTCTCCTGAGGCTACAAATGCTATATGTCTTTGGTTGGTAAAAGTAGAGGGACTTTGATAGTTTGGCGTTTGTTTGAAGCTTGATAAACTTAGGGGAGATGGATTTTACTAATGTGCTTTGCATTCTTTGGCAAAATGTCATATTTGGTTGTAAATGAAGCACTTTACTTTTCTATTGTCAAATTCAAAACATGATCTTTTGAACTTTAGGAACATTCTTTCGGTTCTCTACTAAAACTACTTAGCTCTAAAGGAGATCATGGATATTTAATAGTTGATGTCCATCTCCTCAAGATCATTTGATGGATATATTTTAGATATTCTTCAAAGAGTTGAAAGAAGTTGGATTGTTCACAGACAAAGGCTAAGTTTGAAAAGTAGGTTGGTGAAAAGGATGGTGAGGTCAGCTGATTCAATCTACTGAAAGATGGTGATGGATGGGATTTAGGAGTTAGAGGCTCAGGGTATATAATCATTAGTACTTGATGATTCAACATAGGAATTTGGTAGGCTTGGGAGTGTGAGTGTGAGTGAAAAGGTTCATGAATAAGTTCGATGATGACTTTGAGGGGTATGAAGATCTATGAAGTGATTCTTCATCAGTATCCATTTTCATCTGATAAGCACTTAGGATGCCATATAACTCCTCAAGAGTCATTGTCTTTAGATTCTCAGTTCTTCTAATGGACACATGTAAACTATCCATGTCTTAGTTAGGGATCTTAAGAACTTTCTAAGAACAATAGTCTTCTCCATCTTCACTCCAACTTAATTTAACGAGTCTAGCAGTTCGACATATCTAAGATATGTTGTAGTCATTGTTTCTCTCCTAGTGAAATGAACTTTTGCTTCAAGACATCTCTTTTGTTCTCTTTCATGTCTTCAATGGTCTTTAATGCTTCCAACAACTTCTGTGTAGTTGTGAATTTCTTGAAGCCATAGATGATGGTGTTTGGTATGTTTATTCTGATCAGCCATAGAGCCTTTGAATCCACACCCATCTTATTCATATCTTCATCTGAGTAATTTATGGGATCTTTGTGAATTATGACTCTACCTTCACTAGAAGTTTGAACCATGGGCACATATGATCCATTTAGAATAGAGATCCACCATCTTAGATCTTGATTTTTTAGAAAACCTTCCATTTGGATTTTCCAAGTATCATATTTACATGATGTGAACATGGGGGGTTTGGTATGACTTTCATTCTCCAAGTCATGCTTAGTTAAGATGGCTACATCGGTCATTTAAAAGGATAAAAAGGTATGAAGGAGTGTGGTGTTTGATAGTATGATCAAAAGAAATCAAGTGATTTGATGAAATTAGACTTCAAGAAAATCAAGAGCCAAACTCTTATACTATTTATTTCATACATGAATTCTCTTATATCTCTTGAGGGGTTTTCAAAAGGTAGATTTACCAAGTATTTCATGTTATGCCAAGATAATCTAAAAAGATCATACTCCTTGAGTTAAACTTTGCCGCCATTAACATAAGTCAGACAAAAAATGTTGTTGAGGAATTAAACTCCAATGTGTAATTGGGTCATGAATATTCATAGGAGTCACATGCAGAACTTCTTCTTCTTTGTCTTCTTTTTGTTCAATCTTGTTTTCAAAATTTATCCTCAAGGGGAATTTGTAAATCTATGAAGAGGATGAAGCTACCAAAACCTCAAAATATTAGCGTTGGTTGCCAACTGTAGATTTCTGCCAAGTGCTGAATCAACTACCGAACATCATATGCTAAATAACTAACGATCATCATATATGCTGAACACTACCAATCAACAATGTGATGCTGATTGACTACTTCTGATGAGAACTAAACTCCATGAGCTTTTGATTAAGTGTTACATAAGACATGAATGTCTGTACCGACACATACTATGTTCTACCTTTTGGAGACAACATAGGACTGAGCTGCCTAAATATGATGTGCCGATTGTGTGCCTTGTTATACATTCTAAACATAGAATAGTTTATTGTTATTGTTAGATTTCATAGTATAAAACCCTTATACTTGTACAATAGAGGTAAGCTAGTTTAAGACATTTTTGTATGTGGTGAATATTACTCTTTTACTTAGTTGTAATAAAATCAAGTGAATATTTTGAAAGTACGACTTGTGTGCTCAAAGTATTTATGTTTTTAGTAAGTTGTTAACTTAGATTCCATATTTGTTAACCTATGATAAAATAGAAAAGTCTTGTAAATCAATAATCCCGATTAAACCGAGACCTAAAGAAATCGACCATATAGGCCCATGAATGATGAAAGTGATAGCGAGAAAGGTGGATGGGTTAAGCCCAATTATGATTGAAAGGTGGAAAAAAGGAAACCAACATGATTTGATAATGATCAACAGATTCTGAAGTTCTGTTTCATATGCGATAGACCATATAATGTTTAGGATTGCCTGAAAAATAAAGCCTACAAGCCATGGTGGCTAGGGGTAAGAGTAACTAATCTCATGAAGATAGGGAGGCTAGCCTTGGAGTAATGCAACTCCAACTTCTCAATGCTTTAATGGCACACAAGGGAAAACCATTAAAATTGGCAAAATTTGGCCATACGGAGATCAAGGGAAACATCATGAACACAAAGGCGAAAGAACTTCAGTTTGTGAACATGGAAGTGAGTGGACGACTTGTAACGACACTAATCAATACTAGTGCAAATCATAACTTCATCACCAAAAGGATGCCAAAAGACTCGACCTAAGAATCTCCACACAAGATGGACTTCTTAAGTTACCAATGGTAACACAAAACCATTTGAAGAAATGTCATGGATTGTCAAGACTAAGATCAGGAATGGCAAGAAAATCTAGAATTCTTAGTCATACCATTGGACGAATACAAGGTCGTACTTGGGATGGACTTTTTTATTATAGCAGAAGTCATTCTAGTAACTTTTCTTAACACTTTGTACATCATAAATGGTGACAAGTGAACACCATAGTGATGGAATCAAGTTCAAGCCATCGAGGTAAGTTGTTATTTATCTTGCAACTTGCAAGAACAAACTGAGGATCGCTCAAGAAACACGATGAGGATGTTATGGGTTGAGGTGGGGGAGAATGCCACTATTCGCCTAAAATCAAATCATGTTACTTGGATTTTAGAATTTTTCGGAAACATTTAGAAGCATCTAGGGCTTCGTGGAACACTCTTGAACAATCTAAAATGTTTTGGATTAAAAAGACACAAGAAAACATCTAGATTAGCCTTGAAGCATCAATAGATGATCAAGATATTTTCAAGAAATATCTAAGAGATAGTTGACAAAAAGGTTCTAGAAAGACCTTGATTGATCCATGAATATATCTAGTAAATATAGTGTAAAGACCTTATAAGCACTATAAACACCCTTGTAACAATACAAAATCACTAGTATTACAAACTTGCAAACGCTTCCATATTGTAACTTGAATCATTACATATTTGAATCACAAAGGCTTAACTTAGATCAAGTCTAAATGCTATGTGATAGTTGAGAAAATCACCCTATGACAATTACCTGACATAATAAGATCCTAATAGCACACAAGTTGTAAACAATGAATGTGAGGAGAAACTAAAAGCATCATTTTTACATTCTTACTAACATTGACAATCTTATAGTGTAATATGTTATAAAGGTAAAAATAAGTTAGGCACACAAATGAATGCAAAACTTGTTTATTATGAAAATATAATTTATGCAATTAAGGTTTGCCTTATCATTGTTTTCATGGATGTCATATTTTTATAAGGTGTATCTCTAAACACCCTTGAGAACATAATATTATTAATGATGTTTATCCTATCATCTTGAATGATAAAAGAGTGGCTCTGATGCCATTTGTAATATTTCATCTTTCATACCATTAATATTGTTCATTTTAATGATAACTTATCCCAAGCATTATAATGTTTTCACTCTTATAGACTTATGCCAAGAATTACAACAACTTCATCTCAGCTCTAATGACCAACAATGATATATGGAGTCTGATCGTCGTCTCACATCACATCAAATCAAATCAAATCAAGGTATGTTTAGTACTCATATGTCTTCCTCTCCTGTTACTTCTATTTTTGTTGGAGATGACAATCCTATCTATGGTCGGCAAAACATGTCTACTTATGTTAAACGGGTCCGACTCACGATTAACCAATCATGTCATTTACCCAAACACGAACACAAACCTATTAACATAAAAGTTATAAGAGCACAACCATTTAACATGATTAAATATTACCTATAAAGTGTCATATTGTTTTCAAGTCTAAACACATAAGAATCCATCTAAAATATTAATAAAGCAAAAGATTAATTTCCATAACTTGATTTAAATTAAAGAATGTGATAAGTTCTTCAAATAAATTCTTAATTTGAGAGTTCGACAGATAGGAACATAAGAAACTGAAATGCTAGCCTATTAAATATATATTTTTTATTATTAAAATTTTAAGTTGAATCTTAAAATCCTTAATTTCATATTTAATTACTCAAATGGGTTTAATCATGTCATAAACTGTTTTAATGGGTTGAACCCATTTAAACATGATTTTAATTGCGTCAACCGGTTTATGACATATATCCATTTAGCTCAAACCCAAACCCGCTTAACTTCATGTTGTGTTATGTTATTCAAACGTGTCGTCTTATTCTAACCCTAATCCTATCCTAATTTATGGGTTCGAGAATGTCAAACTCCACCTGCACATCGATCAAATAGATGTTAAAAATGTTTTTTGTATGACGACCTAAATGAAACCGTCTATATGCATCAAACGATGGGGTTCGCCGATCCAAAATTTCCATGACATGTATGCCATCTTTGGAAGCCTTTATATCACACCCTCAAATTCCCCGTGCAAGGTTTTACCGCGAGGCGTGTGACAAACCAGGATCTCAGACACGGTCATATCAAGCGACACTATATGAAATTAAATAAATGTTTGAACTTTAAATCTGAGTAAAACATAGTTGAAATAATAACCAGTGCGGAAGCAATTAAATAAAATCTTAAACCAATACTAAAAGATGCGCAAAACACAACGCCCAAATAAAACTGTTCAATTCAAGAAAATAAATTTGTGATGCATGTCCCGAGTGAATACTTAGCCGTGCAATCTAACCTTAAGCGTTCTTGTGACATGAGAAAACATGTTAAAATGTGTCAACATAAAGTTGGTGAGTTCACAGGTTTAACAACAGATAATATGTTTGAAAATGTTCGCATGGTAAAGTAATTAAAGCATATCGATAGGTAGCTAGCCTATAATTAAGTTACTTTGCGTTTCAAACCGAAGCTGACTGTTTGTAAGTTGTTTGCCTTCCCACCACGTCTAACACAGACAGTGGCAAATGTTCGGTCAATTAAACACCCGTTCAACCTCCAGTCGAGTTAGCGCGACTATCGCGGGTGGGGTTTGTCAAACCCAGTAGTACTACTCAAAATTACCTCGCTACTCGTGACTAACGGTTCGAGAATGTAAGGGCTTTCATATATGTTTGCACTAACGTAACAGGCAATAAAAAATAATACTAAAAACCAAAAAATAGTAAAGCTTGCATGTTTTCTCCCCCAAAAGGAATGAATGTAAAATAGGGACCGTGAAGACTCACCTCAAATATGTTGCAACAAATAGGTGTAAGCACAAAGGATCGGGTTCCAATTAACTTGAGTTTCATTTAATATTTAATAAAAATAATTATTAACAATGTGATCGTACGGTTTCATGTTCCACGGTTCGGTTACGGTGCGAACGAACAACCCGTTTGCCATACGCAGACAAGTTTAACGTTACACTAGCATATTATCCAAGCATTCACGTATGAGATCACCTGTCATGTATTTAATTGTAGGACTTTATATAATGAACCCCATACATACACTTTACAAATCTTGAATTATTTTTTAATATATATACTTATGCACACATTGATTGTCTAATTTATATTAAACACTCATTATGCTATATAATATATATACTTCCTATTACATAACCATACATCCATTCACCAATTGATACACACAACACACTCAGACATGTGCACTCCTCACTCACACACACATCATGCACCCAACACCAAAACAATTAAAGTCTCATGCGCCCAATCAAAGATCTCATGCACCCCCTATGTATGCACAACAGTAAACATACATAGTTAGAATACATGCATCCACATGCAAATCACCCCATGCATCCACCTTCCCAAAACCAAAAAGAGAGACTCCCATGCATGACATGTCCCATGCGCCTACCCCATGCTCCCATGCGCACACACGTTTAACACACACACATAATCATAACACACACTTCCATTTACATTTACTTGCACATATATACACTAAAATTAGAAGTAATGAAACACATATACAACAACAATGGCATACATGCACACAATAAATATATATATATACATTGCAGAAACGTATATATATAAGGGATGCACACACACACCACAGAACGCGTATGTAACTGATCAATGCAGCCCGCATCGAACCCAACGAAGACCGAAATTGAAACCGTAATCAAAACCGTACAAGTGAAACGAACGAAAGAGACATACCGTATAGGTTGTTCCGATCAGTTTTCGCGACTATCGAGTGACGTTGATTTGCGGAGGGATCTTCGTTCGAACGTGTAGAAATCCGCAAGAGGAAATCATCGCGTGACACGAGACGTCGAAGGCTAGAAGTTGTGAACAACGGCTGTCGGGAGTCTCACACACGGTGAAGAGATGGATGTTTAGCAACGATCGTCTATGATGGAAACGAAAAACGATAGTGATAGGGTTAGGGATTTCGGGAGTGTTACGGGGTGAGGGAGAAGTTGGTTATTTAAGATAAATTGTAATTCCAAATTTTCATTTCAAGTCCCTCATATAAATATAAATTGCATTTAAATTAACTTAGTTTAATTAACTTGAGCTAACTACTAATAATAGTTATATTAATATCATTATCACTTAATAATTATTAAATTGATTTATTTTAAAGTATCAAAGAGAGGTTGGATGATGGTAACAGTGTTAACCTGAAAACTCAGGTTGTCACATCATCCCCTTGTCAAAAGAATTTTCGTCCCGAAAATTAGAACCTCAGATTAATACAGGATGTAAGGTTTAACAACAACTATGTAAGGGTGATTCAGAAGCTTGCGTAAGAACCAAAATCGAAGAAATAAACAACGAAATGTGAGGTTTCACGAGAGTTGCGACATCATCCCCTTGTTGAAGGGAATTTCGTCTCGAAATTTAAAGGAAAGATATTTTTAAGAATGAATACCTTAAGAAGTGGACACCTGATCATTTGAACAGTTGTGGATATTTCATCTTCATTTGATCCTCGCGTTCCCAAGTAAGCTCAGGTCCACGCTTTGAGTTCCAAAGGACTTTGACTATTGGAATACGACTATGCTTGAGGGTTTTGACCTCTTGGTCCATAACTTCCACCGGCTCCTCACTGAAATGCGGTTGTTCATCCACATGTACCTCATCTAATGGAACGACGAGAGTCTCATCTGTAAGACATTTTCTCAGGTTCGAAACATGGAACGCATTATGTATTCCACTAAGCTCTTCTAGTAAGTTCAACCGGTAGGCTACTGGGCCAACCCTTTTGACAATATCAAAAGGCCCAATGTAGTGTGGGTATAGCTTTCCATGTTTCCCGAAACGAACCACACCTTTCCAGGTGACACTTGCAAAAGTACCTTGTCGCCAATTTGAAATTCCAATGGTTTGCGCTGTTTATCAGCGTAACTCTTTTGTCGGTCATGTGCTGCTGCCATGCGATTACGAATTTGCACTATCTTCTCAGTTGTTTCTTGCACAAGTTCAAGACCGGTAAGTTGGCTTTCTCCAACTTCTGCCCAACAAATAGGTGATCGACACTTACGTCCATACAATGCTTCAAACGGTGCTGCTTTGATCGACGTGTGATAGCTGTTATTGTAAGAAAACTCAACCAACGGTAAATGAGTTTCCCAATGGTTGCCAAAATAAATTACGCAAGCACGTAACATATCTTCCAGAGTCTGTATTATACTCTCACTCTGACCATCGGTTTGAGGATGATATGCGGTGCTCATATCTAGGCGTGTTCCCAATGACCGTTGCAAAGATTGCCAGAAGTGAGAAGTAAATCGAGCGTCACCATCGGAGATGATAGAAATTGGCACACCGTGTTGAGAGACTATTTCCCTTAGGTAGATACGAGTTAACTTCTCCATTCTATCAGTCTCTTTAATTGGTAGGAAGTATGCAGATTTTGTCAAGCGATCTACTATTACCCAAATGGTATCGTACCCGCTAGGAGTTCGAGGCAGCTTAGTGATAAAATCCATTGAGATCTGTTCCCATTTCCATACAGGAATTTCCGGCTGTTGAAGTAGACCAGATGGCCTTTGATACTCCATTTTAACCTTAGAACAAGTTAAGCATTTCCTTACATAGGTGGCGATATCAGCTTTCATGTTCGGCCACCAATACAGAACTTTCAAATCATGATACATCTTATCTGAACCCAGATGGATAGAATATCGAGACTTATAGGATTTGTCCATCACCAGTTCTCTTAGATTCCCATACAAAGGAACCCTTATTCGTTCAATGAAATAACGAACTCCGTCAGAGTTGATCTCTATCTGCTTTTCCATGCCTTGCATGGACTCTGCTTTCAGGTTCTCGTCCTTCAAAGCCTCAAGTTGAGCATTACGTATCTGAACAGGTAATCCGGTGTAAATAGTGAGTTGTAATGCTTGAACTTGCTTTGACTTAGGTGTTTCCTTTCGACTTAAGGCATCAGCTACCACATTAGCCTTACCCGGGTGATACTTGATCGCACAATCATAGTCGTTCAATAACTCGACCCAGCGACGTTGTCTCATATTCAACTCCTTCTACTCAAAGATATGTTGAAAACTCTTGTGATCGGTATAAATGGTTTACTTGGTACCATACAAGTAATGTCTCCATATCTTGAGTGTGAACACAACGACTCCCAATTCTAAATCTTGTGTCGTGTATTTTTTCTCATGAACTTTTAGCTGACGGGAGGCATATACGATGACCTTGTCGTGTTGCATTAGCACACAACCAAGACCTTGGATGGATGCATAACAATATACTACAAAATCATCTATTCCCTCAGGTAGGGATAGTATCAGTGCAGTACAAAGCTTTTGTTTTAGGAACTGAAATGCTGACTCCTGCTTGTCACCCCAACTATACACTGTGCCTATATGAGTTAATGCTATAAGTGGTTGAGCAATCTTTAAAAATCCTTTAATGAATCGTCTGTAGTACCCAGCCAACCCAAGAAACTATCGTACCTCAGTTGGAGTCTTAGGCGTAGCCCTGTTCCTAATGGCTTCTATTTTTTCCGGGTCAACATGTATACCCTTCTCATTGACTACATGGCCCAAGAATTGGACTTCCAAAATCCAAAAGTCACACTTCGAGAACTTGGCATACACTTTCTCTTGTTTAAGTAATTCCAAAATCAATCAAAGATGTTCCTCATGCTCCTCTTTGTTCTTTGAATATACTAAGATATCATTGATAAAAACGATGACAAACTTGTCCAGGTAGGGTTTGCACACACGGTTCATGAGATCCATGAACACCGCGGTGCATTGGTCAACCCAAAAGACATAACCAAAAACTCGTAGTGACCGTAACGAGTTCCGAATGCTGTCTTTGATATGTCATCCTCTCGGACTCTCAGTTGATGATATCCCGATCTCAAATCTATCTTGGAATAGAAACTCGACCCTTGAAGCTGGTCAAACAAATCGTCAATATGGGGAAAGGGATAACGGTTCTTTACCGTCACTTTGTTCAGTTCACGATAATCGATACACATGCGAAAAGTCCCATCATTTTTCTTGACAAACAGGACCGGGGCTCCCCATGGTGATGAGCTAGGTCTGATAAATCCCTTATCTAAAAGTTCTTGTAGTTGAGTAGACAGTTCGTGCAGTTCTTTCGAAGCTAGTCTGTACGGTGCTCTCGCAATAGGTGAGACTCCAGGTGTCAAATCAATCTGGAACTCGACCTCACAATGCGGTGGAAGACCAGGTAAGTCTTTAGTGATAACCTCAGGAAAGTCATGAACAATAGGGATATCCTCGATCTTCGTTTCTTCGATGGTATTTTCTGTGATCATAGCTAAAATATTGGTATGGCCTTTACGTAAGCATTTCTGGGCTTTCATGTACGATATGATGCCAAAGACTACACCACTTTTCTTGCCCTGAACATATAAGATTTCACCTCTAGGAAGTGGTACACGAACGACCTTTTCACGACAGATAATCTCAGCTTGGTTCTTAGATAACCAGTCCATGCCGACGGCCACATCAAAGCTACCAAGTGTAACAGGCATGAGGTCTATATCTAACTTGTTTCCCGCTAATTCCAATTTACATCCTTTAAGAATATAATTTGCCTCGATCAATTTACCATCAGCTAGTTCTATAGTGTAACTAGGTTTCATTTCAGTTAACGTTACATCTAGAAGTTTGCTAAACTTGGTAGAGATAAAACTCATATTAGCACCGGTATCAAATAATACAGAAGCAAAACAGTCATTCAAAGGAAATGTACCGGTAACCACGTTTTGATCATTCCTTGCCTCACTAGACCCAATCACGAAAGCTCGACCCTTAGCGCCATTTCCTATAATGACCCTCTTTGCCACATTCGAAACAACCCCTGGTCACTTCGCCTTGTTGTTGCTGTTGAGTTTGTTGTTTAGTCATCAATTCACCCTTGTAGTCTTTAGCAGCATGGCCCATCCTTCCACACCTTTGGCAATGAAAACAATCACACCGGCCATGATGGTGAAAATTACATTTATTGAACTTTGGGTACTTGCCTGCATAGTTACTCAATCCCTGACCATGTTGTTGTTATGATTATTATTTGTGTAGCTTCTAGAGGAATCAAACTTTCTGACTTGTTGTTGCTGAGTGTTGTTCGAGTTTGAGGACTTGCTAGTGGTACTATCCCATTTTTGTTTATAGTAAGATGATCCAGATGTAGTGCCATGTTTAGGAAGAGTGCCTTGCACCACTGCCTGACCAGTGAGCTTGTGAGCTAGCCGGATAGCATGCTAAATAGTATCAGGATCAACAGCTATGACACTAGCTTGAATCTGAGGAGCTAAACCATCAATATACTTCTCTATTCTTTTCTTGTCCGGGGTTACCATTTGAGGACATAAAGAAGCCAACTCGTGCGAACGAGTCGTATATTCCTCAATATGAGATCCAACCATCTTAAGAATCCAAAACTCTCCTCCAGCTTCTAGACTTTATTTCTGGGGTAGTACTCATCTTTCATTAAGGTCTTGAAGTCATCCCATGGTAGATTATTAGCAGCCTCAAGTCCTAATGTCTGGACTTGTGAGTTCCACCAAGTTAATGCTGGTCCTTCTAATGTGCCAGATACATACTTGACACGGTTTCCAACAGGACAATTGCACATGGCAAAAACTGACTCAAGTTTCTCCAACCAATGAAGTAGTGTAACAGCACCCTCAGAACCACTGAATGAATGAGGCTTACAGTCCATAAACATCTTGAATGTATAGACTAATTGATCTGAATCAAAAGATCATGACGATGTATAAGAATCTGGAATTTGATAATAAGTTATCATAGGGAAAGACTAATGGGTCCGTTAGGGTCAAGGTTACCTCCTTGATTTTGGTTATGATTATTTTGGTTCTGATTACGGGCTTGTTCATATGCCGCAAGCGCATCAACAACATTCTCATTGATAACAACGTCCAACTCAGCCTGTGTCATGTTAATGGTACCTCGCCCGCTCGGACGTCCAACTCTTCTTCCAGACATGATTCTTCGCATTCACAATACACGAACATGAGAAAATATATAATATATAATCATCATAATGTAAAATGTAAATAATCATACATTTCACAAAACCACAACAATCAATAATCAAATAATAATCTTTGATGAAAATAAATTGTAAGAGGTACAATGTATTCAAGTCAAACGATCAAAATTCAAAATATATCAGTTAGATGGGAACAACCTTTCCCATCTAGGTTAAGGAAATAAAAATGAAATGCTTAAATGTTATCACCAGCTGAATAGATAAATGATATTGCATCTTCTTCATCATCTTCTGGAACCTCTTCGGGGTCTTCCTCAGGGTCCTCTCCAGGCTCCTCTTCTTCTTGTTGTGCAACAAGAGCTTCGACCTATGCCTCTAGTTCTACAATCCTCATTGCTACTTGAACATGCTGTTGCTTAGATTCCACGGCTCTAGCCTCTAAAGTGTTGACATGAGACAACAGTTGTTTGAATTCCTTAATGAGTCTATTGTGGCACTTGTCAGTGGATTCAAGAATTTCGTTCTGAAGCTCTAAGCGTCTATGTGTCCGAGCCTGATCCACTGACAGGTTTCTAATCTTTCCAGCTGTCTGACGCATATTGTGTATCTCACATTTCATCGCAACTACAAAGGTGGCAACACTGTAATGGCAACGATAGGCTCAAGTCGGCGTCTCTTAGACTCCGGGGGTGAAGAAACAGGTGTAGATGCCGAAGGCAGACGAGCGGAATCCTCGGTCTATCTACTAGCCGAGGGTGATATAGGTGACATGGATGGTTGGGATGATGATGATGTGGACATCCTGTAACGTAACTCGAGTATGCCATGAAATGTACGTCCAAAAGTCGTAAACAAGTAAGAATATCTGTGCAATGCTAGTGTTGTGTCTAAGGCTATAGTCTAGATGTAAATGCAATCCTAGTTCTTTATAACCAATGGCTCTGATACCAATCTGTCACACCCTCAAATTCCACGTGCAAGGTTTTATCGCGAGGCGTGTGACAAACCAGGATCTCAGACACGGTCATAGCAAACGACACTATATGAAATTAAATAAACGTTTGAACTTTAAATCAGAGTAAAACATAGTTGAAATAATAACTAGTGTGGAAGCAATTAAATAAAATCTTAAACCAATACTAAAAGATACACAAAACACAATGCCCAAATAAAACTGTTTAATGAAAGAAAATAAATTTGTGATGCATGTCCTGAGTGAATCCTTAGCCGTGCAATCTAACCTTAAGCGTTCTTGTGACCTGAGAAAACATGTTAAAATGTGTCAATATAAAGTTGGTGAGTTCACAGGTTTAATAATAGATAATATGTTTGAAAATGTTCGCATGGTAAAGTAATTAAAGCATATCGATAGGTAGCTAGCCTATAATCAAGGTACTTAGTGTTTCAAAACGAATTTGACTGTTTGTAAGTTGTTTGCCTTCCCACCACGTCTAACACAGACAGTGGCAAATGTTCGGTCAATTAAACACCCGTTCGAACTCCAGTCGAGTTAGCGTGACTAACGCGGGTTGGGTTTGTCAAACCCAGTAGTACGACGGTGTTAACCTGAAAACTCAGGTTGTCACACTTTATATGGGTTTAAACAAGCCCCAAGGACATGATATAACCTATTTACCAATTACACTCTCTTATAGATTGATCACTAGCTAGCATGTATGACAACTCTTTATTTAATTATCGCCACAATGAACTACAAGATTATCTTTTACTTTATGTCGATGACATAATTCTAACCGTATTCGACACTAGGTTACTACGTCACATTATTAAAAATCTATCCAACAATTTTTCCATGACTGACTTAGGAAGTTTACATCATTTTTAGGTTTTTAGTTACGACAAGGTCTTGTTCTTATCACAAGCTACCTATTGATATACTAAACCGAGCTGAATTGTCCATGGTTATACCATGCGTGACTCCTGTGGATCTGTCCACAAAGCTTAGTACTAATGATGGTAACCTTTTTCCCTATGACACTTTATGAAACACACCATTTTTTATAAAATATTTTCACCAATTATATTAGAGTTTAGGTTCCAGTTCACAACAAAATTTGTCACTTGCAGTGACATGTCATTTCTTATCATATATAAAAGTATTGCATGGAAAATCAACGTTATATAAACTTTTTCTACAACATTTATTATATTAAATATTAAATGAGAGTAGAGTTCCTTTTTTAGTCCAATCTCTTTCGTGAAGCGTTAACCATTTATTGGTGCCTTTCCTGAATACATTTAAAAATATTTTTATTAGTTTTCGCTAAGTAAGTACACCTCTTTATTTTCAAGAAATATTTTTATTCATTGGAATTTAACATCCAAAATCTTTGTTTATTTAATCCTCTATACTTCTTTGGAATTCAACACCCGAATTCCTTATGAGTTTATTTTTAACCCTTGAGGATTATTAACTCATCTCTTTATATATGTAGAGTTCAACACCCGAACACTTGGAATTTCAAAACCCAAAATCGTTACATGTATTTAACTCCTCTTTATATAT
>BJCM01154721.1:0-20136 GCA_018326385.1 Flaveria bidentis | reverse complement strand
GTTGAGTAAAACTAAACATCAAGGACCCGTTTTCTTGTAAAACTCATTTTATACTTACGTTATTTAAACACACTTTGTAAAATATAACTAAAACTCCCGAAAACCCAAGCCTTATTTTTATGAACTTTTATACCATTTATATTTCATCTTCAAGAATCAATACTTACTCAAGATCTTTCAATCTAGGACACACACGTTAAAACCGTCGGACTCGCTTACTTGAGGATTTTATTCAAAACTTATTCATCAACGCTATTTTTTTTCCAAGTGAGTAATTCCATCCCCGTTTTCTCTTCTATACTTTGAGGTAGCAAGCATACTTACTCAACCAAAAAAATGATTTAACATCTAGATCCTCAACCCACAACCTGTAGGTTATGTTTTGCTTAGAATAAATGTCCAATTGTATGCTATATATCTCATATGATTAATTGTTTTTGATCGTTTGGCCTCATCCTCATCCTCAATAAGTATGATCATACGCTCCTTCTTGTAATATGATAGTTTTATCAATTAGAAAGGAGCCTCATTTATTTATGATTGATATACCTTAATTGTCGCTTTTATTTACGGTTTCACATATTTGAGTTGTGAATTTTTGCCTTATAGTATATTTATAAAGTCATGGAATTGTTCACCAACATACATGTTGACAAAACATATTTTATGCAATGTTACAGGTTTGATTGTCGGTTGATTGAAGATTTAAAAACGTTACTTTATTTTGAACCGTTAGGTTATTAGTTAAGAACTATTTATTTTCTTGTATTTGTAAGAACATGTTATGAAATGAATGAGTTGATTAAAGATTGTCACTTTAATAGTGTCGTGTGCATTTGAACAATCTTAGTTGCGCCCCGGCATGTTTCACCGCTTTGGTCGAGGTGTGACAATGCCAAGTAATATTAATGACACACCACCGCTAGTGACCACAGACATTAAAGAAACCAATAAAAGGGAAAATAAATAAATAGAATCAAAATTAGACGTAAAAACATTAAACCATACACTCACACAAGCAAAAAATAAAGCAATAAGTAAATTGATTTAAGACCAGCACATTATGACATGACCGTTAAACTTAGAAAAATAAGTGAAAACATATTGAACCACACACGCACATTGCGTCGTGTTAACTCGTAAAATTTAAATTAAATCGTAAAACGAAAAATTTGTAAATTTTAAAAGGTATAGAGAACCAAAGTTGAAAGTAAAAAAATATTGAGGCCAAATTATAAAAGATGTAAAAGTATCGGGTTAAAATAAAAAGGTTAAAGATTAAAAAAAAGTAAGTACATCCCATAAAACACATAATACAACTTATAATGCATACAAATAATTATTATATATATAACTTTTACTTTTAAGCTTATTATTGTATTGGGTTGGGTAATGGGTATGTTGAGTTTTTATGTTATTTGGTAATAGGTAATGGGTAATGGTTATTTATGCTTTCATAGAATGTATTGTTTTTTATTATAAATTATTAGACTTTTATTTATATAATTTAATTTTTTTATGAAGTGTTGAGTTTAAATTATTTTAGGAGTAACGTAATTTATTCTCAGGGGTAACGTAAAAACAAAACTTTTTTTTAAATAATACCGTAAAAAAATTACACTACCCGTAACAAGTTGAAGGATAGCGGAGGCTACCCCTCACCCATACATATTTCTGCCCTTGATCTTACACACGTGCTAAAATAGGCATCGAAGCGAATTCACTTGATTTTAGCATGACTGTTATCTAGATCATACACCACGAGCCCAACATCCCATGGCGATCAAACATAAGTATATAAATTTATTCAGAAATATACCTTCAAAAAATGACATATACTTAAGGATAAACTAAAACAGAATAGGAGTATTATTTATACGGAAGGAAGTATAATTACATTATAAAGTCACTTAATATAAATTTAAGTTCAACAAATGAATAATCACGTCAAATAAGTAATTTGCTCACATCTCGAATTGTTTCTTTATCAATAAATAAATGTATAAGAAAATATAACCCGCTGCCGTTAAGTACGTAATCACTTATGTATAGTTTCGTTTTAATAATGTTACCGATGCATGAAAACTTTTTAAATGGCTTTTTTAATATGTATATGGTTTCATTTATAGATTGTGAAATATCTTTATATAGTTTTTAAAAAAAGACATCAACTTAATCGGGTATGATGTTGTCAATTTGTCATCTTATCTTTTTGATACTTATACTTTTTTTTCGTCACATGTAGTGGTACTTTTTAAAAATATGATTTTTACTAATTAAAAATATAATTTAAACAGTTGAAAGCATCAAAGAACTTCAAGTAGCCATCGATGAAAAAACCTAAAAAGTGCAAAACCAAGAACAAATAAACAAATCATATTACCCTCGCTGGATAAAACAAATCACATTACCCTCGCTGGATGCAAGATCAACGGCCACAACTCAAATAACACCCATAGTTGGCGGTGATGGCAATGGAAGTTCTACAACTGTCGTCACTATAATGATCATTGTATGAAACGACCGCTGGCAATGGCGACAAACACAAGTCATCGCCGATGGATGCGCGAACAACGATTGGCCAGGACTGTAGCCACTAAGATGGTGTAAAAACCCTTGTTTAAAGGGGCACACTGAGACACTTGTACGTGACGCATCATACATATGAAAACACTATCCATTCCGTTGGTTTATTAAAGATAGTATAATTAACATTTAGTTAAGATATTAAACATTTCTATTTTACTTCAAATGAGTTAAAAGTATAAGCTTTCATATAAAATAACTGTTTTTATAACTGAATTTTAGCTTTTATTTAAAACAGAAAGAGATTCCAACAAAAATTTATTTTATATATCTGAATAGAACATTAACTATTTTTTTTAATCATACTGGCACATACGCATATACATAAAAATTCAACTCAACTAACTAAAAGCTCTAATTCAAAGTTCGGTTTGAAGATTGAACTCATAAATATAAGTCAAACTATATTTAGCAATTTAATATATTGTATATCCCATATCTATGTAACAACCTAGAGAACTTCCCCCATATAAAATCTAAAAGAAGAATCTAAAGATAAAGTCAAATATTTATTTTATCATAATACCGTTTTAAGTTATAAACCATATAAAATTTCAAACAATTGAACGTCAACAATATTTATATACGATAAACCAAGATAAGATGGATGACTACAAAAAAAAATTGACTAAATAATATGCATATTATAAATTTTTTTGATATATATCGTTATGGAAATACATAAACACTTTTTTAATTGTAGATATCAGAAATTGCATATGTATATTTACTTTTCACTATAAGTGAACAAAAAAATTAGTGATTAGAAACGAACGTTTACTCAATATGTATATGTCTCTTATTATTGATTCATTATTAAATATGATTTATCATTACATATTAAAGTTGTAAATATAAGAGTAAATTACACGAATTGGCCCTTAGTTTTGTTTAAAATCATATTTCGTCACTGGTATTGAAAAATTACATGTTTAGTTCTAAGGTTTGAAAAAAATAGCATGTTTTGTCTCTGGGTCTAACGGCCGTTAATTAATTTCGTTAACTGGCTGCAAAATAACCACTTTGACATTCTTCTTCCTCATTCAACCCCATCTCAACCACTACCACATCCATCACAAGCCATCACCACACACCACACCCCATTATGGCTTGACGAGAATCTTCCTCATTTTTTCCTCTAAACAATTTCCCACACCTCCTCACCCACTTGCCCACCTCTAGGGTTTTAGTTCCACCCTTTACAATCCATCTCACCGCTAAATCACCACCACACCAATGGCAACAAACCATCGATCCCCTTAACACCTCAACAACCACCACCATCATCACCATCCACCTCCAACGCCGCTCTTCTAAGCCACAACGTCATCCCTATCATCAACAAGCTCGAAGACATCTTCGCTCCTCGAAAGCGCTTCTACCATTGTCAAAATCTATCATGATGGTGGTGGTGGCTTGTGGTGGAGGTGGTGGTGTTTGAGATGGGGTTGAATGAGGAAGAAGAAAGGTAAAATGGTTATTTTTGCAGCCAGTTGACAAAATTAATTAACGGCCGTTAGACCCAGGGACAAGACGTGTTATTTTTTTCAAACCTTAAGATTAAACCTATAATTTTTTAATCCTAGGGACGAAACGTGAAATATAAGCAAACCTCAGGGATGATCCATGTAATTTATTCTAAATACAAGTATAAGGGACATGTTTAAACAAACACCTGCTCTTACTAGTCACACCATTTACGTATTATATAACTCGCTTAACCATACACGACTTATAAGGTTTTTTTTCACCTATAAGATGTTTGTTTACACTCGCATGATATTGTTTTTATTATACGAGCCTCGTAGAGTATCAAATTGAAACATAACTAATGGTGTAACAACACACACCATTGACATAAGGTGTACTAACCGCAACCTTTTTCTCGCTATCAATAAGAGAAGCGAAAGTCATCTTAACTTCCCAGTTTTTGCAAGTTCCTTAGCTTACTTGTAAGATGCCATCTCATTTTTCTCTGTTTCTCCGCACATTTTCCTTGTGTGTGGTACTATACAATCGGCAAAACACAAATCAAATGGTGAATCCTGATTATTATTTCTCAGTTTTGAAGTTTATTTTAATTTTTTCACGATAACCTGACGGGGGTTGCTTCCACCCGGAGCCAAAATTTCACCATCCTTCCCCCGGTTCCTCTCCGTGCTCTCTAAAACTTGTACAAAATAATAATCCTTAATGTCACTTTCAATTAAAATCAATACCCAAGAAAACTAAAAATAACTAAAAAAACTCATATAGACATCAAGGGTGGTGTATCCGTAACAACTCTCTTTACAAAATAATAATAATAATAATAATAATAATAATAATAATAATAATAATAGAAAAAGGCAACCAATTAGGTGGTGGCGTAACGTTGACAACTAAGCAACAAAAAAGTCAACATGTTCGCCATTCTTTCGGGTTTTACACTTTTACGCGCATTTGATTCATATTAATATTAATAATATTATTATTATTCTTCAAAGCATATCTTCCTTCGTCATCTTTGCCGCTTCAACACTACTCAACAACCCCAAAATCCACCATCATATAAGATTCCAATTTCTGTCTTTCAATCATAATATAAATCCCACTCACATCACACCACAATCAAACCACAATTCAATCCATCGATTCAATCGTTCATCTACTGAGTTCGATTTCGAAATTGAAATTGAAATTGAGGTTGATTTCAGCTCTTTGAGTTGTTGAATTGTTGGGGTTAACGATGGATTCAAAGGCACAAGTGAGGTTTACGTTGGGGAAACAGTCGTCGATGGCGCCTGATAGGGGATCGGAGTCTGAATCGGACGATGGGATGGAGGAGATAGATCCTAGGGTTAGGTTGATGTTCTACGCGAGTGAGGGTGATTTGGAGGGGGTTAAGAAGCTTGTTAGTTCGGGAACCGATGTTAATTTTAGGGATATTGATAATCGTACGGCGTTGCATGTGTCTGCGTGTCAAGGGTTTAGTGATGTTGCTGAATTGTTGCTGAAAGGGGGTGCTGAAGTTGATCCGAAAGATAAATGGGGTAGTACGGTATGATTTCATCTCTTCTTCGTCTTCTTTTGTTGAGCATGATTGTTATGGGAAACATGTATTTGTTAGAATTAAAAAGATTGAATTCTAGAAGTGATTTTGATTTGCTGGAAATAAGATGTTGATCGTTAATGTGTATGATATGTGTTTATCACATCACATTAAAAATCAGCTTGGTTCTTGGTTGTTAGCTGTTACTGTTAGTTGCACACCGGTGGTGATCAGTGTTGTAAAAATCGGTCAAGCCTGCCAATTAATCGGTGGCTAGTCGGCTGGTGACTTTGACGATTTTGTGTAATCGGTAGATAAAATTAGTAATCGGTTGTAGACAGTCAAAATCGGACCAAATCGGCCCCTAATCGGTGGCCAGATTCCAGCCTGAAGGCCACATTTCAGCCATATTCCGGCCAAATGCTGGAAATTCCGGTCAAACCTTGAAAATTTTGGCCAAATGTGTGTAAATTTTGGTAAAATGTGTGTTTATAAAACTGAAATTACATATAAAAATTCCAATCTGATTAATTGCTAGTTGGTACCCCACCGCCCGACTAGCGCCTAGAGATTTTTACATCACCGGTGGTGATTAATGTATGCATGTCATAGCTAGTATTTACTCACAATATAGCAGAGATGACTTAAGTTGTTTTATTTATTGAATTGCACAAATTGGAGAAATGTGTCATGTAAAGTTATTTTATACGATTAGCTATAGGAGAACTATAAGATTAGCTATAGGAGAAATATTGGGCCTGTTGAGTAGCAAAGAAGTGAATAGTACTAGGCTAAGATATACTTGCCAATGTCAGCTCCAATTCTTAGGATATGGTTTGACTTTTGCTGTCAAGTTGGTTGTATTATATATTAATATCTATCTGTATAAATTAGTGCAGTTGTATTTTATAGAAAATTTATGCATATCAAAGAATCATTGGATATGTTGACAATTTAAGTATCTAAGTTTGCAAAGGAGGCTGTGTGTTTTAGGATCTTGTGGCTTGTGTTATTGTAGAACGAGTCAAACTATGGATAGCAAATTAAAGATTAAATCAATATCTATCTGTATAAATTGTTACAGTTGTATTCTATTGAAATTTATGCATATGTAAGAATCATTGGTGACATGTTGACCGTTTAAGTATATCTAAGTTTGTAAAGGAGGATGCGTGGTTTAGGATCTTGTGACTTGTGCTATTGTAGAAAGAGTCAAACTATGGACAACAAATTGTTTATAGAAAGCATTTTATCTTTTTAAGATAAGTCATGCATACCGATTCAAGTTTTCTTCATCTATTTGATACAATAATTATATTTGATGTAAATGCATGTCTAAAATATTTATTAAATAAAATATGAATAATATAAAAAGTTTTTTTTAAAATTTATTTAAAACTATTTTTAATCTAAAAAAGAATTAAAAAATATTATTAGTAATTAATGTAGTTATTAAATAGGAGAGAAAATCGAGAAAATTTTGATAAAATGAATATGATGCTAACACATGTTACATCTAGTTATCATTTTATTAGAGTAGAAAAATAAATTTTGAAAATAACATGTTATGAGTTTTTCCTTTTTTTCTTTCTTTTTTTTCCACTAACCATGGCATCTAGGCCTTGGTTGACCAAGTCAATATGATTCGAGTCCTCAACCACATCAACTTGAATCAAGAACACTATTCATTATGAGAAATTGATGTGGCACACAACAAGAGCTTAAAAGTAATTCACTTTGATATTTCATGGTTATAGTATTACAAAACAATTTAAGATTAACAAGCAGATAATGAGAAGAAAAACTAAAGATGGATAAACGAGAATGAAATTATTCGTCTTTATTCTCATATTCCCTTTGAAGTTTTCAACAATACCATGACATGTTACATTACAGAATCATGAAAAATTTATTTTCTCTCTTTAGTTTGTTTATTCTTAACCTGATGTTGATTTAACAGCCTCTTGCTGATGCAATTCATTATAAGAACCATGGTGTGGTTAAACTTCTGGAGAAATATGGTGCCAAACATCTAGTAAGTTTTCTTGCGTCATTATAGTTTCTTAAATGCTACATGTAATTCTTTCTCTGTTTCTATTTTATACATTTAGGTGCTTTTCTAAATGTTTATCTTGTTGTTTTCTGATGTAATTACTTAGATGGCTCCCATGCATGTAAAAAATGCCCGTGAAATTCCAGAATATGAAATAGATGCCAAAGAACTGGATTTCACAAACAGTGTTGACATTACTAAGGTAACATATCTGTCTTTTAATTGACATACACACAGGTTAAATGACAACTACAAAATTATTTACATGTGATTAAATTGATTCATTTGTGAAAATTGCTGGACGTTTAATAAGAAATAAATAAACAAACACAAAATGATGTGTGATGTTACAAGTACTTTGACCCCTTAACATGCGAATAACCTGAAATAAATCAAATAAGGAGAATTAAAAGGTTAACAGATGTTCAACTTTTTTGGTTCTCGTTCGAACACCAATAGTGACATGGGAATTAACTTAATCACATGTGAATTAGCACATAAATTTGAAGTTCTCATGTTCTTTATCTTTTTTGTGGTTCTTCATTTGAACCTTCCCATATATACCGTGTGTGTGAATGTAATATATACATATCTGTCTTTTAATTGACATACACACAGGTTAAATGACAACTACAAAATTATTTACATGTGATTAAATTGATTCATTTGTGAAAATTGCTGGACGTTTAATAAGAAATAAATAAACAAACACAAAATGATGTGTGATGTTACAAGTACTTTGACCCCTTAACATGCGAATAACCTGAAATAAATCAAATAAGGAGAATTAAAAGGTTAACGGATGTTCAACTTTTTTGGTTCTCGTTCGAACACCAATAGTGACATGGGAATTAACTTAATCACATGTGAATTAGCACATAAATTTGAAGTTCTCATGTTCTTTATCTTTTTTGTGGTTCTTCATTTGAACCTTCCCATATATACCGTGTGTGTGAATGTAATATATACTTATGCATTCTTAACTCTGCCAGGGAACCTTTTCCATGGCATCATGGCGTGGGACACAAGTTGCTGTTAAAAAGCTTGGGGATGAACTCTTTACGGATGATGACAAAGTGTGAGTTGTTATTAACAAATGATATGTTTTATATTCCCTCTTTTGTTAAAGTGTATATGTTATTTACTTTTGGGTGGTTTTTTGCAGGACGGCTTTTAGGGATGAACTTGAATTACTTCAAAAGATACGGCACCCGAATGTGGTTCAGTTTCTGGGTGCTGTAACTCAAAGTAGTCCAATGATGATCGTAATAGAATATCTACCAAAGGTGTGCATTTCATTATTTCATGACTCATAAATCATGGATTTTTATTTTCGCTATTCTAATTTATTTAAAATTTGGCTGTATAATTCAGGGTGATCTGAAGGCATGTTTGAGAAAAAAAGGAGCACTAAAGCCATCAACTGCTTTAAAATATGCCATGGATATTGCTAGGTACTTGGCCTTTCTCGGTTTAAATATATGCTTTTGAATTTAACTACTTATTAAATGTAACTGAAATTTGGATGAATGTTTAGAGGGATGAGTTATCTGCATGAGAACAAGCCAGAACCAATCATTCACAGAGATCTTGAACCTTCGTAAGTTTTAATATAGAACAAAAAAAGATTGATTATGAGTAATGAAGTCTTAATCTTCATTAAGTTGTTAAATACCTTCGTAACATGTGTTATTAAGTGAACAGAAATATTTTGCGGGATGATTCTGGGCATCTGAAAGTTGCAGACTTTGGAGTCAGCGAGTTACTGAAAGGGACAAACACAGCCAAACATAAAAAGCTGATGAACTATCAAGATACTACCTGTGAGTGTTGTTTGTAGTCATTTAATGTTAGAAAGGGGAAAATGCAACGTAACCATTCACTATTTTACAGACATGCAATATACATTTTTTCATCAGGAAATGTAAGATAGTAGCCATGTCTTACCAGAGTAGGCAGTTGGTTATTTAATTGTTAAAAATAACATTTTCTAGAAAAACTGCATATATTTGTAGAGATTTTTTAAAAGAAGTTTGTTGCATATATCGAAAAAGTGAAAAGTACATAGCATCTTCTTGCAGTTTGCTTTGGTAGAAACTCTTTTGTTTTGAGTCTTTTTTAGTTAATATCAGATTAATAATCTTATTGGGGTGTCTTGATTGGTTATGTGTGACAGCAAGGCGATATGTTGCTCCAGAGGTGTTCAAAAATGAAGACTATGATACGAAAGTGGATGTTTTCTCGTTTGCTCTAATTTTGCAAGAGGTATGGCTTTCAACCCCGTGATGATGCCTAAGAAAATGGATAAATTAATAGTTATGAGCTATTACTTTACCAAAATTTAAGGAAGTGAATGATATTTGGTTAAGTTGCACTACCTTTAAATTGTTTGTGTGTTAACCTTTTAAAGAAAGCACACATTCGTAGCAGCATGTTGAATTATTAAACTGAATATACTTTGGTGTCTGGTTAACTATAGTGAATTAACCACAAATTAGACTTTGATATCAAAATCATAAAAATGTTGGCCTTGTTATCAATGAAAAATTTCTGGTGGTGTCATTGCATATGTTGATTTGATACATGAAATGTGCTTGGTTAAATATCTGACTATGTTTAATATTCTAGTTCCCAATTTAGTATTGTATAGATTTATGATGGTTAGCTACACCTAAATCGAATATTTGAACTAGCATGCCATTATTTTAATAATGAAAATGTAGAGATAACGAGTATTTGCCCATTTACCTAAAAGGGGTTGATTATCCCAAATGGGTGAAAAATAAAAGTGAAAACTTGACTTTAAATGAAACGCGTCAGATGGGTCGATAGGGTCACATTTTGCCCAAACTGTATTCTAGTGGTAACAATGTCCTAACTCGTTCTCTTGAAAAATTCGGATCATTATATTGCAACCATTTTCAATACATTACTTATACATGAAATTCAAGAAATGGAAAGATAGTGTTGGTGGGTCAACCCAACCCAGTCTGTTTTGACTTGGCCCTCTTGCAATGAAATAATCTTAATTTTATGTGGATATGTTCAAGAATAGTAGCATGCTCTATTTACATAAATAAATGGAGAGTATATACCAATAAATCATGTTTAAACAGTAATTCGTTATTGCTTCATTATGTGATTTATGGGCATAACCTCCATTGGCCATGTGTTTTTAATTGGCTAATTATGTATCTTGTGATTTGGTGAAGATGATTGAAGGCTGCCAACCGTTTGTTACAAAGGATGACAAGGATGTCCCTAAATTATATGCTGCAAAACAACGTCCTCCTTTTCATGCTCCATCAAAAAGTTACCCCCATGGCCTAAAACAGTATGTTCTTATTTCTTGTTTCTTCTTCTTCTTTTTATTTTTTATTTTTTTACTTGTTAATCTCCAATGGGTCAAATAGTTTTTTTAGTTAATATGGAGCCTGTTTAATGGGTTAAGTGGGTGAAAATCGCCTAAAGTTCTACTTTTAGTGCATACAAGTTGTTAAAAGATTAGTTCTAGTCAAACACATTTATATTCTTTTAAAAGAAAATGGACAAGAAGGTCACCTCACCTGGCCAATTTTGACTGGTGTTAATAATGACTTGATTCAACCTGAACCCGTTTTGACACGCTACTTAGCTTGTCGAATGGTTTTTTATGTATCTGTGTAGTATCATAAAGATATCTTTTTAAAGTTGTTTTTTAGTCTCATTGTTTTGTGAATGTTTTGCCAAACAGATTGATTGAAGAATGTTGGCATGAGAATCCATCCAAAAGACCATCATTCAGGCAGATAATCGTCCGGTTGGAATCAATATACAACTCTATAAACCATAGAAACCGTTGGAAGATCCAACCACTGAATTGTTTTGGGGTAACCAGAATGTGCATGGGAGATGAACCCGATACAAGTAGCCACAACCGCTCATATCGCATCTAAACATTTGGCTTGTTTAAGTAATTTGCAAATAGTTCATCTTTATATGGCTTAGTATATGGTGTTTAATATTAGTATCATTTATTGCTTTATGTGAATTGTAATTATTAAGGAATGAATTATTAAATCATAAGGATATGAATTATTTTGTAACTTTTAAAGGTAAATTTACCAAAATGGGCATTTGACCGATTAAAATTTACCTAATAGCTTTTGACTATATAAAATACTAAAATAGACAACAAATGAGAATTGTCCACGTGGTAAATATCGCCAGGAGGCGATACGTATACATGATGTATCGCCAAAATAAAGGTCAAGGCGATACGCATTCATGATATATTGCCCCCATCTCACCCAAACTAAAAAAAAATGAAATCTCGCCCTCGTCTCGCCCTAATATGAATAGGTATCGTCATTTTAGTAAAAGCGAGACATATGGGAAATTGTATCGCCCATGTCTCGCTTCTTTTAAATCACTTTAAATCAATTTGGCGATACACATGAATTTGTATCGTCCGGTGACGATATATTGACTACTTTTGTAAATTTTGAAATCAATGGCTAGTACGTAAAACCATATTGATAAATATGATAATTTTTCCATTTTTAAAAGCTCAGTGAAAATGACAATGGATGGAGAATATGTGACAATGAAAGGGGGGCCATTGATGGGGTGTCACTGATTGGACAAGTAACGACTTTAATTCTTTTGATGTCGATGATAAGAAAACATTTCGTTCGGACTTATGTTTACTTGTTATTTTCATTTTATAAATAGGCATAAATAATTAGAGATTTAAGCACATAATGTTTAAGTTATCTTCATGGTCATATATTATTGTAATATTCTTTTTCTTATTTTAATATAGTATATATATAATTAAGGGTGGTAATTTATCACACGACATTGACATCAATTACTGGGGTCATGAGTTAAACCCGTTTAGTTAAACATGTTAACTTGTATACAAGTAGAAAGATAATTATAACATCAACTTGTTTACGATCCATTTGACCTGTTTATTTAAACCGATTTGATCCAATTGTTACACCTTTTTTCACATGCTTACAACGTAGCTACAACTTGTTTATAAGATCAAATTATATGTGTCTCAAGTCAATGGCTTTGAAATGTGTAAATATAATATATGGTGGCATATAGGTTATCAATATAACTTGTTTAACCTGAAACTTCTCGCCCCTAACTACAAAGGATTTGAAATAATTACACAAATATGACTGCAAATGAACTGAACGAACATAAACGAACCATTGTTATGAACTGTAATGAATGCTTAACGAACAAGATTTCTTGTTCGTATTCGTTCATCAAGAAAATTAATTTGTTCATAATTGTTTACGAACATAAACGAACGCAAATGAAATCAAGAGAACACACACAAATATGCATGAACATTAATGAACACAAACGAGATTTCCTAAAACAAACAAATACAACCATTATATTTTGATTTTTATAATTAAAATCACAAAACATTATGTAATATCCACCAAAGATAAATAAGTAATTAACATAACTATCTCAAACATAACTTTTAAATGAACGAATGCAAATGAACGTTAACGAATATATTATCGAACGTTCACAAACATGAATGAACAAAAACAACATCTATTCATGTTCGTTCGTTTAACTAAAGAAACGAAAGTTTGTTGTTCATGTTCGTTCATTTATTAAATGAAAGAACATAAATGAATTTCCCGTTGAACAGTTCACGAATGGTTCACTGAACGTTCGTTTCTAGTACAACCCTATACACAAACATAAGAACACAATTGTATATAGACTACTCGAGCATATGTTGTGTAAAGATTTTAAGATTACAAAAAAATATCATTATTCTATAGTGACCCAAATATCTTGAGATGCTGATATCAACTATGTTATAGCTGAGGAACAAGTTGGGAATATGATCCAATCGTGTATCATATTTTATCATTTTCAACAAGTTTTTGTCCCCTCTTGTAACGCTTTGTTATGTAATCTTAAATAAGCGCGCTTTCGATATAATAACGTATTGTATAATTTTAATTCAAGATCATGGATAGATCACCCATTTTGGAACATTAAAATTACAAGATGTATGATATTTAAGGAAACACCACTTTAATGGAGTTTCACTTGCTTGTGAAGACTTTGAAAAGAAGACATACATACATACTTACTTAATTATGATTTTCTTTGCCTTATTTTCACTTTCAAGTTATCCATATCTGCATTCTTGCATATGATTTCTTCCCTAATCTGATACATGCACCAGAAGATGGTGTTGTTGTGTTTATTTATTACATGTACACCGATTTTACGACATTCATTTAAGTAGTCTTTAAACCAAATTTCCCTTTTCAGCATAGTTCTTGGTCCCTTCATCTACCCAACAATCAAGTGCACTTTCAATTAGCTCAAAGGTAGGGCTTGGTACTTGATCTACATTTCTTATGATTTTATGTCATGTTCTTTTCCAATTTCATTCACAAAAGGTTTAAACTTTTATCCACTTTCCAGAGGGTAAATCCACCAAGTGTTGATTTTGTTTTGTGTTTTCTAAAGGAAAGTTTTAAATCTTTAGTCATAAGTAACTCATCCCACCATTCAATGGCAGCTAAACCGCGAATATAGAGTAAACATAAAGTCATTTTAACACTAGTTTCACACGTTGTGACAAATAACCTAACATTTGTTAGTACAATAAGTGAAAAAAGGCGATGGCATATGTTGTAGGCATCAACAATTGTGTACGCGACATCTTCAGCATTGTTCACCAAGCCTCACCAACCAGCTTATGTTGAGGTGCGCGTGATGCATTTTAATCTAGGCCTAAACTAATGGATGAACAAGTGTTTATGGTTCTAATGAGGTTCCCAAAATGGAACGTTTGAAGCTATCAATATACAAACTACAAATCACCTAAACAACATATGAAAGTGATGTTAATTAATTTAGGGTTGGGACCAGTCTTGTTGTTAGGTCATGGGTTAAAGACTTCAACATCACATTTGATCCATTAAAGCTATGGTTTTGCTTTGTGGGCAATAGTGGTCCTTTTCTTCTTTCTTTAAGGACAATGGTATCGCCTACTTTGAAGGAAATCTTAACAATAGTGTAACTGATAGTAACTAGATCTTTTTATGGTTTTGAAACATACTCCTTTAATTGTGTAATTAGTATTGTTTATGCATAAATGTGTAGCAAAATCTTTTCAACTCAGCACATACTTGTGTAAATAGGGTTCGATCACAAGTTGTCCTTTTGATCAAATCAATCAAGGATGTTGATTTTCAAGTAACAAATGTTTTGTCAGCAAAAGTGTATGTATGTGTCACAAGATGGAGTTTTCATGTACATATAGTATTTTTTTCATTCGGTTACTTAACAAAACGAACTGTGACAATTGTCTTATAAGCAAGTAAGGTGTATGTACTTATTATAATGCGGAGTTGTTACATACATAGAAATGATGTATAAATTTTTGAAGAAATATTTAAATTCAAGATTTAACCTTGAGATAATAAATTTGATGAACAACTCACATGTTGGTCATAACACAAGTAAATATAGATGTTTATGCGTTAGATGCATTTCCAATAAACATCCATATAAAGTAAAAGAATTTATTTCTTCCATTACCCAATATCATGATTATAGTTTAATACCGTGGGGTTTTTACTTTGATGATTGCAAGGCATATATGACCACATGGTAGCCGTTTTTGGAAAGTAGAATAGTATTCTACCTACCACTACTATATCTATACCTTATATATACACACACAAACTCCTATATATAATACTACTAGGTTAGTACCCATGTATTGCACATGTTAAATAAATAAAATAATAAATAATTAATAATAAAAATTTATGAATTATAAAACCATGTTTGAAGATAAAATGATTATAAAACCATATTTGAAAATAAAATATGATTATATATAATACTACTAGGTTATTTCTTCCATTACTCAAGTTTTTAATTATTCTAGTTGTTTTAATAAATCTGCTTTTAGAAAATTCCATATTTGTTATAATTATTTTAAAAAATGAGTGATTTAAAATATTTTGTTTCAAAAGGTTCAATATCTTAGAAAAGATATAAATTTTAATTTTTTTAATAAAATTTATTTTTAAAAACATAGTTTGATTTTAAAAAAATATAGATGAGAGAGAAAAATGTATCAATTAACTAAATTAAATTTTATAAAGAGAGAAAAATTATTTGAGTGTTTAAATTACTTTAATATTTTTCTGGAGGGAAAATAAATTAAGAATGTTTAGAAAAACAACTTTCCTTTCTATTTTTACTCCTTTTCTTTTTAGTAATTTGTTTGAGTGTTTAAGTATGTTTGAGTGTTTAAAGGATTTTAGTAATTTGATATACGACCTCCATTGTAGCTTGATGACAACTTTCCTTTCTATTTTTACTCCTTTTCTTTTAACTCTTTTAAGAAAACTACAAGAAATGAATATATTTTTACTCCTTTTCTTTTTAGTAATTTGTTTGGTTCATTATGTCGTAACTAAATACAAAAATTTTTTCTAAAACTTATTTTTATTGTTTACTCAGACTTAATTTTAAATCGTCTTTTCATATATGTATTTTTACTCAGACTTAATTTAGTTTTATTTTCACACAAAAGTAGGCACATTTATTTTTTTATTCTTTTTAAAAATATGTATTTTTTGAAAATGTTTTTAAGTAGCTTAAAAGATATATAGAAAAATCTGTTTTTAACAAAAAATGAATTTTTAAATATATTTTATATAAATATCATGATGAAACAAAAAAAAAGTCAATGGTTTATTTATTTATTTTATGAAACTATAAATGTAATCCTCAATCACTGAGTGCATGTATTTTGCTAATAGACTCCCAACAACAATAAGGAGGAGAAATGGGTAACGTCGTCTTGTGAGCTACTCAGGATCGACTCACTAAAAGCTTTAAATAAGCTGAGCTTAAACAAGCTCAAACTCATTTACGACTCATATGTTGAGATCAAGCTTCATATGTTGACATCGAGCCGACTCGCAAGACGAAACTAGCGTTGTATGTATATTATGTTTATTTTATCTTTTATGTATATTTATATTTATTAATGAAACAATATCTTTAGTGTCATGTGTTATTTTCTTAGGTCTTTATTTATTTGTTTTCCCGACTAAAATGTATCTATCCTTATTATTAGTCATAGTTCTTTTGAGTAAAATTAATTATTTCTATAATTACAAATGGAGTTTTTCTCCTTAAATATTATATATAGAAAATTTATTTAACAAAATAGATGTTTAAGAAAATGTTTCAGAGAAACGAGTAACGTCGTCTCGTGAACCACCCGGGACCGACTCACTAAAATCTTTAAATAAGTTGAGATTAAACAAGCTCAAACTCATTTTGCGACTCATATGTCAAGATCGAGCCGACTTGCAAGATGAAACTAGCGTTGTATGTATATTATGTTTATTTTATCTTTTATGTATATCTATACTTATAAATAAAATAATATCTTTAGTGCCCCATGTCATTTTCTTAAGCCTTTATTTATTTGATTATCTGCATAAAAACATATCTATCCTTATTATTAGTCATAGTTCATTTAAATAAAATCAACTATTGCTACAATTACAAATAGAGTTTTTTTCTTTAAATAGTATATATAAAAATTTGTTTAACAAAATAGATGTTTAAGAAAATGTTTTTTTCTCACTTTAATGCTATTGGTGAAATATATTTTATTCTAAAATAATATTATTTAAAAAGGGCCAAGTATTAAGGTTAATAAAATTGTTAAACCATTTGGTTCATATGTCGTAACTAAAACATAATTTTTTTTAAAACTTATGTTTTTTAATTAACTAAAACTTAATTTTAAATCTTCTTTTCATGTAGAAAAATTGAATTTTTTTCACTATAGTTTTGTTTCACTTTCACACAAATTTAGGCACATTTCTTTTTTATCCTTTTAAACATATATATTTTTTGAAAATGTTTTTAAGTAGCTTAAAGAATGTAACAAGAATAACTATATTTAATAAAAAGTGCATTCTTTAAAAATATTTAATATAAATATCATGATGAAACAAAAAAGTTAATGATTTTTCTTTTTCGAACTATAAATGTAATTCTCAATATATACTTATTAATAAAATAATATTTTTAGTGCTACGTGTCATTTTCTTATGTCTCTATTTATTTGATTTATCATCTAAAACTATATACACCCTTACTCTTAGTCACAGTTCATTTGAATAAAATCAACTATTGATAAATTTCAAATAAATTTTTTTCCGTTAATGGTGTATATAGAAAATTTATTTATCAAAATAGATGTTCAAATAAATGTTTTTTTTCTCACTATAATATTATTGATGAAATTTATTTTACACTAAAATACTATTATTTAAACATGTTTAAGTAAAAAGGTTAATAAAATTGTGAAACCATTTGTTTCATATGTCGTAATTAAAAACGGAAAATTTTTTAAAATTTATTTATTTTTAGTTAACTAAGACTTAATTTTAAATAGTTTTGTCATGTAGAAAAGTTGATTTTATTTCAATTCCACATAAAAGTAGGCACATTCGTTTTTTATCTTTTAAAAAATATAATTTTTGAAAATGTTTTTAAGGAGTTTAAAGGATGTAATAAGACAACTAATTTTTAATTAAAAATATGCATTCATTAAAAATGTTTAATATGATATCATGATGAAACAATAAAAGTTAATGGTTTATCTTTTTATTTTTCGAACTATAAATGTAATCCTCAATTATCGAAGGCATGTATGTTGTAATAGGCTCTGAACAACAATTAAGGGAGAACAAGTCACACCTTATCATGAGATATTCGGGACCGACTCGTTACAAACTGTAATTAAGCTGAGCTTAAACAAGCTCGAACTCATTTTACGACTCATTTAATAAATGGTTTTGAGCCCGAGCTTCGTATGTCGAGAATGAGCCGCTTGCAATATGTATTAGGCTCTGAACAACAATTAAGGGAGAACGAGTCACACCTTATCGTGAGATACTCGGGGACCGACTCGCTAAAAACTATAATTAAGCTGAGCTTAAACAAGCTCGAACTCATTTTACGACTCATTTAATACATGGTTTTGAGCCCGAGCTTTATATGTCGAGAACGAGCCGCTCGCAAGACGAAACTAGTGTTGTATGTATATGATGTTAACTTTATCTTTTATGTATAAATTTATGTTTAAAACAGTTATATAATATATATCATTATTTAAAAAAAACTAAAAAACCATTTAATTTCTAAAAATGATCTTTTCTATTTAAGAACACGTATTCTATAAAGAGACATTAAAAATACTTGTGACAGATGCTAAACGTTATTGAAAAGGTTTTAAAAAATCTTTATAAAAGAACTAAAAAATATTTTTCAAAATCATGACAAATGCTAAATTAGTTTTTATTTTATTAAAACTTTATCTTTTTAACTTTACTTAAATAGAATTATTAAAAACGGAAATAATTATTCGAATCATATTATAAAGAAGAAAATATAACTTTCCACTAAAAACCTATTTTGGTAAATAATTATAACTCATTATAAAGGACATTTGTGATGGTTTCAAATTAAATCCTGAAATAGATTAGAAATTTATAGTTAATTGTTTTTCCACCCAAGAACAAGTTGACTTTATCTCTACCAAACATGTAATATAATGAGTTTTAATAGAAACAATCAATAAATTTTTTCCTAATTCACTCGTCTATGCAAATGAGAAGAAACCTCATACGCGTCTTCTATTCTGAAATAGTTTTAGATATTTAATTAAATCAATGGTCTCAAATAATCAATTTAGGGTTTTGATAAGTTTTAAATGGAAAGATAAACCATTTTATATCATTTTTAATTTAATAAGCATTACTTGGTTTCAGTTTTCCCCAAATCACGTTATGTTTCAAGTTCAACTTACCGATCATTTTACGACTTCATTAATATATATTATATCATTCACACACCAAGTTCTAAATCAAAAAAATTCTTTTGTAAAGTTTCAATTCAATGCTCATATATATAAATTTGATTGCAACGGTAGCAGTGGTTCGTACAATTCAAGGATTTTGATTTTGTTTTTAAAATTAATTTTAGTATTTTGGTTTTTTACATCAATTTGCCGAATTGTGTTTTTGTTTCTGAAAAATGAAACCTTGATTTAGTTTTAATTGATGTAAAGCATGAAACAAATTGTCACACTCCGACCGACGGCGGAATCATCGGGGTGGACGAATGGGAGATGATTGCTCATAGCACATGGAACTAATTAAGTTGAAATAATATTAAATGTCATTATTCATTAAACATTACAAGACAAATAAGTAATTACAAAACAATCAAGATACAACCAATAGCGTAAGACTTTCAATTTAAACTAGGTCCAAGTCCTATATGAGCACAAGAAGATTTTCAAGTAGGAAACCTGAAACATGTTAAAAATAAAGGGTCAACTATAAAGTTGGTGAGTTTCCATGATTTAAACATATAT
>BJCM01154720.1:0-12405 GCA_018326385.1 Flaveria bidentis | reverse complement strand
GAACTGGACGTTCTGGGTCGGCTAGGGTTGTGAATTATCGAAGTCTCCCATTTTTCCACGAATTAAGTGGTATTTATAGGTTACAGTCTTCATTTGTACGACTGAGCCAAGCGACTGGCTCAGCCGTGCGACTGAGTCATACGATTGATTCATTCGTACGACTGAGTCAGTCTTATGACTCAGTAGTGCGATTGACTCAATCACCTTGTTCAGTCGTGCGATTGGCCCACTCGCATGGTCCAGTCGTGCGACTGAAACAAATTACTTAGTTAAACACATTCTTGATCCTTTAATGATTCAGAACATGTCTAACAACTGTAAGCCTATATAACATGTTGATATATGCGTGTACCAATACAGAATATCAATAGATATAACATTAAACAATCAACAAACATTCACAGAATAGTTTTTCATTTCATAGATTCAACATTACATATGTGTTACAAGATGAAAGTCTATTACGTTTAAGATCACTAGACTAGAACTAGGGACATGTGTACCAATAGTTTTGATAAAACCAAAGTCACTTGCTTCAACTGTGGTGAAAAGGGGCATTTTAAACGTGAATGTGTAAAGCCTAAGAAATCTAGTAATGGAAACCCATTTCCAACATTCAACCGTCAAGACAAACATATAATTGGAACTAGATCTTCAAGCAAAGAGAGAAAAGCTTTGACGGCTCAAGGTGATGAAGGGTAGGACTGGTCCTTCTACTTTGTTTCTCTGGGTGAATCAAATATTGCCTTTGTTGAGGCATTGGATGATGGATTTGCTAGTGAAGGTGAGATCATAACTGAGCAAGAGATGTCACATACCGAAGAAGCTGTGAATGTGGTAAATCATTTGGTTGAGGGAGAGCTCAGAGCAACGAACTCGGAATCTTCATTCACTGAAGAGTCTGATACAGCTTTGATGGTTGATTTCGTCTAATTCCTCACAGGTAAATTCTAATGACCAATTATTTGATAAACATGCTTGTACTGAATGTAACAAATTTAAGGATAGCGTTGATGTAAAATTTGCAAGGTTATTATAACACAATGATAAATTAGTAAATGACTTACAACTCTTCACTAAGGCCAGTCGTATTTTAAAACAAAATGAGTGCAGTTATAAAGAAAAAGTACAACTTTTGGGAAAAAAACTAAGGGAAACCGAGGTTGTTGCTTTAAATCAAGCAAATGACATAAAGTTTTATTTAAATTCTTTTAGAAGTCGAAAATGATTCTTTAAAACTAAAACTGCACAGCTTGGCTAGTTCTTCACACATATTTCAAAACCTAGTGAAAGAACAAACAATAGGGAGGGTTTGGGTTAGAAAGTAGTTCCGCCACCGCATGCAATCCTTCTGAATACTAAATTAGACATATCAATAACAACCCACTAAAGGATCATGTGGTGTCCACTCCTCTAGTTAGTGATCCTAATTCTATAGGAAAACCTATGAAGAATAGCACTAAACAGAAGGAGTCTACTTTGAAATCAAATGAATAAATGCCTATTGAGTATTTGGATGATCAAATTGAAAAGGTTAATTTAAGGTCAGGTTCACACACATCTACATCTAAACCCAAAATGACTAATCCAGTAAACTAAAAATGTTTCACTCATCAAAGTCCTTATTATTAGACACCCAAAAGAAAATTGAACTTCATGATGCAAAACCAAGTTTTTTCTAAAAAGAGATCAAATACTCCACCAAAGAGTATTAGTGAACCTAAAGATCAAACAATAAGCCAATCATCTGTTTATCACAAACAAGCCTTACACAAAACTAGTTTATGGAAAGAAAAATCAAGTAATTTGTCTGATAATGAGAACAAGAAGGAAAAACAATGTGCCCTCATCCTCTGAAGGACAATGGGTTGAGTTCATGATGTGTGATTCTTCTAGGTCACCCAAGCCAGTTAAGGCTTGGGTCCATAATCTGAACTGATCAATTCCTTTGAATGTAGGGTGTTCGCTACAGCGCTATCACAAATACCTGGATTGTTGATAGTGGGGCATCCAGGCACATGACCCGGAATTTTTCTCTCCTTTTTAACATTAAACAAATTAAAGGGGGACATGTATCATTAAATAAAGGAGGTTACATCACTGCCCAAGGCGAAGTGGTAAACGAGAAAGTGAAGTTTGACAATGTTAACTACGTTCAACAACTACAGAACAACTTGCTTTCAGTCTCCCAGATATGTGATAAAGGATTCAAAGTTATGTTTAACAACAAGAAGAGCGACATGCTGAAGGAGGATTTTGTTATCCAGGAGGATAAAGTTCTAATGTCAGCTTCAAGATATAATGATCTGTATGTCTTGGATCTATTAAAAGCCTCCAAAACTGAGAACACTATGCAATGCTTCTTGTCAAAGGCAAGAAAGAGGGATTCAATCTCTTGGCATAGGAGAATGGGACACATTAATCCTAGGAAGATGAATCATCTCATATAGAATGATTTGGTGAATGGAGTAAGTGTCAAGAATTTGTAGTTTTCGTATTTTTTCATAGCATGTAAGAAAGGGAAACAAACCAAGAAAACTCACAAGGCAAAGAAAGGTACTTCTATCGATATTCCTCTCGAGCTTCTACATATGGATCTGTTTGGCCTGGTAAGCACAAAGAGTATTGCTGGAGATCTGTACTACGATGTAGTAACCGATGACTACTCAAGATTCTCTTGGGCGATGTTTCTGAAATCCAAATCACAGACATTTGAATCATTAAAACATCTAGTAACTACTTTAGAATCACTCTACAAGCTGAAAGTAAGGCAGTTTCGATTAGACAATGAAACAGAGTTCAAGAATCAGTGGATGGAGGCATTCTGTAGAGAGAAAGGAATTGTACATCAATTTACGTCTACCTACATTCCACAGATGAATGGGGTTGCTGAAAGAAAGAATTGTAGCGATAGAGACAGCCAGAACAATGCTAGCCGACTCTAAACTGCCTATTCAATTTTGGAACGAGGTAGTGGCTAATGAATGCTACACTCTAAATCGATTCTTGGTGGTCAAACGTCATGGTAAAACATGTTATGAACTGCTCCAGCGACGTAAACCAAACGTTGAGTATCTCTAACCATTTGGTGCACCGTGCATGTTGTTAATGAAAACTTAGACATGGAAGTTTAGTGAGAAGGCTGAAGAAGGTATCTTTCTCGGATACAGTATACCAGACAAGAGAGATTATAATAACTCAACGGGTCAAGTAGAAGTGTGGTGCAATGTTGATGTTCAAAGATACACCACCCCTCCTGCTGGAAAAAGACCTTCCTTCTTCTTTGACTATGATGGTTTTTTTAAGTCCTTCAACCTACCTCATTCTCTTCTTGATGATGAGTTATCGACTACAATGATGTATGATGTTTTGAATACTCTTCCACAAGACTTGACACCATCGGTTCCATTAGAAGCTTCTACTAGTCCTTCAGGGGGAGAGCTTGAAGTAAGTGACTCTTCCTCGGATGATGAAGCATTTGAGACTACAATTGTGGACCAGGAGGACTAGGTTCACACTAATGAAAGTACACAAGCATCAGATCTTGATGCCTCTGACACTTCTAAACCTCATACTCCAACAGCTACAGATACTAAACCAGGGATTCAAAATCTGGATCATGAAGTAATTGTTACCACCACTCCTAGATCTCGAATTAATGTGCATCATCCCCTGGACAACATAATTGGGAATGTTCTATCGGGAGTGAAGACACGAAATCAGCTATACTTAGCTGATTATGCCTCAGTCATGGAAAAGGATACCTTCACGATGGTGCTTATCGATGTTTTGTGTCTTAATTTGAGCTAAAATATGTAAGTGAAGCCTTAAATGATGAGGCATGGGTTAGTGCTAAAAAAATGCAAGAAGAACTCCTACAGTTCAAGAAGTTATGAGTATGGACCCTTGTGGATAGACCAAAAGTTGCTAAGGTGATTGGCACTAAATGGGTACTGAAGTGTAAGAAAGATGATCAAGGGGTTATAATCAGAAATAAGGCTCGACTTGTAGTTCAAGGGTTTAGAAAAGTCGAAGGCATTGACTACAATGAAGTGTTTTCACCTGTGGCTCGGATGGAAGCAATTCATATCTTTCTAGCCTATGCATCCTACATGAAGATTAAAGTTTATCAATTAGATGTAAAAAGTGCATTCCTTCATGGTGAAACAGTCTACGTCAGTCAACCCGGTGGATTTGAGGATCCTTATCATCGCGATAGAGTTTATAAACAGGATAAGGCTCTTTATGGGCTTCATTAAGCCCCTAGAGCCTAGTATGAGAAACTCTCAACTCATCTAGTGAAACATGGATTTCGCAGAGGGGTTAGTGACTGCACGTTATTCATCAAAGAAAAGGATGGTGATTTAATACTGGTATAGATATATGTGGATGACATAATCTTCGGTTCCATAAATGAAGATTTACACATGAGTTCCATGGGGGAGATGAAGTTCTTTCTTGGTTTACAGGTGGATTAGAAACCAAAAGGAATCTTCCTGCATCAGTCCAAATATGTAAGAGATATCCTCAGTCGATTCAACATGGAAAATGCTTCAGCTGCTGGAACTCCACTTGCCACGAACCATGACATGCACCAGACGAAATGGTGATCTGGTTGATGCCACCATGTACAGAGGAATGATCAGATCCCTAATGTACCTCACAGCCTTTCATCCTAATATTATGTATGCCACATGTCATTGTTCCAGATATCAGGCAAAACCAAAAGTAAATCATCTCATAGGAGTTAAATGGATTTTTCGTTATCTGAAGGGTACTCCAACACTCGGGTTGTGGTATCCTCATGATGATGACCTTTAGCTTACAGCATATAGTGACTCGGACTATGGTGGTTGCAAGATGAATTACAAGTCAAAATCTGCGGGATGTTAGTTCTTTGGTTGACGGTTAGTCACCAGAGAGTGTAAGAAGCAGACATCAGTAGCTCTGTCAACATGTGAAGCTGAATATGTTGCTGCTGCAAGTTACTCTTCAAAAATTATTTGGATTTAACAGCAAATGCGTGACTACGATTTGCAATTTTCCAATACCCCTATATTTGTTGATAATTCTGCTGCAATTGTTGTCACCAAAAATCAGGTCCAACACCTAAAAACAAAACACATCGGTATTAAATAACACTTTTGTTGGATCAAGAAGAAGGTTAGTGCAACCAAAACCAAATCACTTAGACAAGTTTTGGTGCTACTTACAAAGGCTTCCGAAGCCAAGTGTGGAACTTCCAAAGGAAGTAGAGTTCTTATGAAGATAGAATGAAAGATCAACTTCCAAAGACAAACTCTACTTCTAAAGTCAAAGAACTTACTTCCGAAGATCAAGTCAGAGAAGAAGAAATCAGAAGACTACTTCCAAAGTATGAAGAAAAGATGAAGTCCTCAAGCCTCGGAAGAAGTAGCTTCTTCCGAAGTGTAAGTGGCTTTGGAAGTACTTTCTCTTCCGAAGACATTTAACCTTTGGAAGACACTGCTATGAACCAGTGGACATAAGTATGGTCTCTGAAACTCCACTGCAGACCTTTGATACTGCATGGCGTTTTTGTTAGGTCCAGGATCAGTAGATCTAGTCCATTTTCTATAGGCTTAGTACTTGAATTAATATCTGTAATGAATGGTTGTAGTTCATTATTGTGTATGCATCAAATGTATAGGTTAACCCATATATATGTGTGTTGATTTATGTATGTCAGTAGGTACAAACATTATACTTGGTCAATTTCAGAAATTGACCAAGTGTAAGAAACATCTACGGCTGAACATTTTGTTCTTCCTTAGATATGTTTCTTACAATTAACAAACATCCGAAGATCATCTGTGGATTCCCCATCAACTAGTGAAGTAAGAATTCCAAGTGAAGATTCCTACAGAAGAACCAGTTTGCTTCGGAAGAACAGTATTCCTACGGAAAAAACAATTGCTGTGGAAGAACAATCATCTATGGAAGACAATACTAATGCGGTGTCCAAACACTTGTATTCAAACAATACAAGTGTTACAAGTCAACAAGTCAGTTATGCGAATCCCAAGAAATCCGAAGATTCCTTAACTAAAACAATTCAAATCCCAAGAGATCCGGTGTTTCGTTAACAGAAACATCATTGTCTATATATTTGGATCCAAGGTTTCGAATTAAGTGACAACTTCGACAGCAAACATCCAAGCAACATTACAATCGCCAAACACCACATCACACAAATCAAAACCCTAGTAGCCATCACATCATCAGAACTAACAATTCAATAGCATTCTTTCATTGTTTATGTGTAATCATTAACATGTTTTGCTGAAATATGTTTGAATCGAATTTAACATTTGTTTTTTCATTAATTGTGTTCTTGAATCATTATTGATATTGAATTACTATACAACAATTATTCCAAGCCAACATTGATTCCGCAAATGTTGACTTGATCTCAACCAACACTGATAATTCCTGATTGGGATCCATGGATTCACAGGTGGTATCAGAGCCAAGTGCTCATTGATTTAGATTGATTCATCTATCAGTGTTAGTTGGATCTATATTCAAACCAATTGAATAGTAGATCTTGGTTATTGATCAAATTAACAACTTGTTCATATCTCTCGAACAAATTCATTAGTTAACATCTTTGATCTTAACTAATCATGAGCAACTTTGGTGGATCATCTTATCAACCATCGATAAAAAAAGCAGATTTCAAATCCTGGAAAATCAAGTTCTAAAATCATGTAAATTATATAGATTCTGACTTATGGATATTTATAACAGAAGGTCCTTATATTCCACCCACACACAGGCCGGATTATAATGATAACAATCAACCCATAAGCACAAATGATCTCTCACCTGATGATATTAAGAAGGTTAAAGTTGATATCAAAGCATACAACTTGCTTAGTATGGCTTTACCAGAAGAAATATTGATCAGATGTGAAAACTATAAAACACCAAATTCCTTGTGGAAGATTCTTCATACACTTTGTGAAGGGAGTGATGAAATCTGAAGCATTAGGAAGGACACCCTGCATTCACAATATGAAATTTTTCATCATATTGAGGGTGAATCAATTCTTCAACAACTCCACAGGTTTATGCAACTTGTTACAGAAATGAATATTCTGGAGTTGAAATACACAAATGACAAATTGAAGAAGAAAATGCTCCACACTTTACCAGAAAGTTGGAAGCAAACAGTATCCATATTCAGGAATACCATAGTCTCAAAGCAGTCGGTCTAGATACTCTAGTGGCTAAAGTTGAGGCTCTTGAAATGGATGAGAAAACAAGAAACAAGAGTGTGAGAACTCATGTATCACTATATCATTTTAAAGAAACAAGAAGTGCCGGAAGTGCCTTCATGTCCAATAATGATGGTGATAACACTTGTACTTGGAGTGAAGATGAAGAAGAAGTAAGTTTCTATGCCTGAAAACCTCCTAAGAAATCATCTCAAAGTAAGTCAAGAAAGAGAAAGAAAGAACAGATGATCAAAGAGATAAATCATCTGAAAAACCATCATCCAACAATCAATCAAAGTCTATCACTGTCATTCTAGACTCTGAAGAACAAAAGGTAGCTTTTGTAGCTTTCAGTTCAAGCTTCCAAGCTTACCTAAGAAGTTCATTGCCCACTGCTAACATGTGCCAACAAGATTTAGAAGAAATGCCTCCGGATGTAGTGGAGGAGATGGATCTACAATGGCAAATGGTAATGATTGCTTATAGAGCCAAACAATACCTAAGAAGAAACAAGAATTTGGCTGATGCAAGTAAATCATCACGTATTGGAGTTTATAAGTCAAAGGTAAGATGCTTCAAGTGCAATCTCTATGGACACTTTTCTAGAGAATGCAATCAACAAAATTTTGAATCAACAAAACATCAGAATCATCAGGATAAACAACCTTCATCAACTCAAAGGTTTTTCAGACAGCCACAACTGGCCAACTCATCACCACTAGCCACCAATACACTAGCAGGAACTAGCAACTCAAAAGAATTTGGGCTGATCATTCTTCAAGATGGAACCTGTGTGTTAGGACCGTTTAGGTATGAAGTACTAATTGATTCTGCCCGTATACCAACTCAAATAGTGTGGAATCATATTTGATTGGTGATCCAATCAGGGAGAACACAGTTAAGATCAATCTAATGATTAATGAAATGTTATGAATGATTAGAAAATGATCAACTGTTATCTATGAACTTGGAACAGGTGTTCTTGAGTCTCTGGATGGATAGGGTACAATTATGTGCTTAGGTATTCGAATTGTTACATTTTTTCACGAATTAAGTGGTATTTATAGGTTATGGTTTTCCATTCGTACGATTAAACCATTAGCATGGTTCAGTCGTGCGACTAAATCATGCGGTTAATCCATCCGCACGACTGAAAGTTCAGTCGTGTGACTGAGTCAATCTTATGTTTCTATTGTGTGACTGATCCAGTCTCCTGGTTCAGTCGCGTGATTGGTCCATTAGCATGAAATATTCATCCGTATGGTACATTAGCATGGTCCATTCGCATGAGAACTTCACCCGATTAAGTTTGAACATGTTTCTCAATCATATTTGACTAAGAATTATGCAAACAACCACAAACCTATATAGTTAGTTCAATATGCATTATCACACAATAAACAATGAAATATTAAACATTGTATGTATCAACCACACATTTCATTTCATTCATAACCATTCAATTAAATATACGTAAGACATTAAAGAAATTTTACATTAAGTTCCTAAACTAGGTACACATGTATCTACAAACTCCCCTTGGACCTAGTTTACATCATTGTCTAACATTCTTCATTAGCTCATCAAACATCTTGTACTTCTCATCTCTTGTAACTCTGGCATTTATCTCAAATTCAAAATAGAGTCTTATAACATTTTGAAACTTGAGGGCTTGTACAATGTCTTGCGAATCATAAAACAGTGGCCATTTGTACAATGTGTATACATCATCAGCAGACAAGTTAGTCAGCCACATTAGGTCAAATACACAAATAGTTTCCATTTGGCTCTCCTTTTGCTAGACTATAAAAGTTTCACATGCTCTCCAATCATAGTACCACCACTTGAAGTATGGAGTGAAGTCCTATGGCATTTCCCTTAGAGGGATTCTTGACATTCTGCGTGGTGGACTCCACTTCAACACTATCTTCGGATTTCCAGTAATGGAATCAACTTAAGACCGTCTAATGTACCTCTTCCATTGTTGACGTTAGAAATTAACCCACCTGGTGTGGTACTCTTTCCTCAATGCAGCCTCAAACCGGCCTGACATTATCTTCGGATTAGCATATAGCAACTTCAGTTTTGCCAGCACGTTGAGCTTAAAACCGGGAAGAGTCTTTAGATCATGCGGGATTCTGACGTACTTTTTGCCATTTTCTCTCTTCACGACATAGACATTTAAATCCTCAAATGTAAGCCCATGTTTTGATCTTGCCTGACACCTTTAACTTTTTCTTGACTTTGTATAACTTTGTGTAGACATTTGGCTTCTTTGCAGTACGCATGGCTCGGATTTCAGCAAAGCAGGCCACCCATTCAGCCTTTTTGATGTTGACATTGGCGTTTGAGGCTTGGGATTGACCCTTATTCTTCTCGGACTCTTTCTCCATCTGATCCAGCTTTTCAAACGTATCACTGACGAGAGTATCACCCAGATTGGGGACTACATTTCCCTCTCTGTCAGCATACTCTGGATAATGATCAGCAGTGACGTCCTCGATCTTGATTTCATCTATGTCATTCAGCTCATCGTTACTAGTAACTTCAAAAGTAGGAGCGTCCTTGACAATCTCGTCCAGATTGAGTCGGAACATCTCAGCAAGTTGTTCATCAGTAACGTCATGAATGATTTCTCCTTCTTTAGGAATATAGCTTACTGACCTACTGAGAGATCCTTTGCAAATCAAGAATAATTGTAAGTTGAGACTTGATTTGCTGAATGGGAGTAATATCATACTCATCTTGCTAAGATGATTAATCTGCTTGATTTAAACATGTAACACATCAATTATTAGTAATTAATCAAGACAATCAAACATTTGATAAAGATGTATATACATTAATTACATAATATTAATACAATATTCAATTACAAAAGTTTTTCAAGTACATAAATGTATAATCATTACTTTTGCCCTGAATAGCAGGCACGTTAGTAGATGGGGTAGAAGATGAGGCTCCTTGGTCTTGATTCTCTTTGTACATCTCTCTTGACCTTGAGCTGAGGTAGATGCAACTGTATCTCCTTCTTCATCATCATCATCATTCTGCCTTTCCCTTGTCTCTTCATCATCACTGGCCTCATCATCATCACTATCATCATCTTCACCATCATCATCATCATCATCTCCTTCTCTTATCTTGAGCGTCTCATCCTTTGATCCCTTGAGCTTGAGCATGATGGTCTTGTTGGACGCTTCCAACTCCTCTCTTTTCTTTGCTGATTGGACTTTATGCTCCTGGAGTTAGGCAATTTGCTGAGCTTGCTGGGAGATCTGCTGCGCTTGAGCAGCATTTAGCTCCACAAGCGGTCGTAGTTGGGTAGTCTTCTCGTCATCAGCAGCCAACAACTTCAGAACCATATGATTAAGTGCTGACAGTTGTTCCTCTACCCCACTGGGAGGTAGAGATGATCCTATGGGGAATGTCGGGTGGAATGATGGTCTGGCTTGGTGGCTGGTGGTGGTAGCGGTGGCAGTGGTGAATATGGGTGATGGTGTATAAGTTGGTGGTGAAGGGTAGGATGTAGTAGTGGAAGGTGGTGTGGTAGTAGTGGTGGAGGGTGTTGAAGTAGTGATGGGTGGTGTGGTAGTAGTAGTGGGTTGTGTGGTAGTAGTGGTGGGTGGTGTGTTAAAAGTGGTGATCACAGTGAACCTTGGCCTCTTCCCTTTTTTCCCATAGGGTTAAGCCATCCTCTTTCTCCTCGAGCCCTTTGATACAGTGCCTCCTCCTTGGCTACTGGGCTTGTTTGGGGTGTATGATGGATCAGTAGTAGCCTCCCTAGACCCACCATGGTGTCCACCTACCGCCCTAATCCCCCCTCGGTGGCAACCACCCTGCTGCCCACCGTTTCAACTAACGGCTCCTTATCACTCTCCTCCTCCTCATCAGGACGAAAGTCCTGATGGAATCCTGCCACGTCAGCTCCTCCGGGGGTGGGTGGTGGAGATGTAGTATCTGTGGTAGTGGCCCTAGATTGGGTGGGACCAGTATCTCCACCATCACCACTGTCATCATCATTTGAATCATCAGATGGGAGCACAATCAACTAAGAGTTAGAGTCACTATCATCGTGATGCCATTTCATCTTCGCTAGCGCCACGTAGTCCTCTTGCAGGATCGATGTTGGTCACTAAACACAATGTTTTCTCTCAAACTCACCTACAACAACACTCGGGTATAGAAAGAATCCATAAGAGTTGATCATAATATAGAAAGTAATATAGAACACATAAAGTAATTTTCAAGGTACTTTTATATATTGCTTCTCAACTCAATAATACAAGACACTTACAAGCAGTTGTTACAATGAGTTACAAAGAGAACCTATATATAATACTACCTACAGCCGTATATACTTTGATACCAGCTGGGATCCTTTACCTAAAGCCTATACTACAAGACTATAGTTTAAGGTATCTTGAATAAAGTCTTATCTGAGATATGGTAGTCAGGACATGTCCTCGACTTACCTTTTGTCACCAACTAAAGTTGGTTGCATGTACTATCATAAAAAGGTGAAGAGTGGAATAAAGTATGGTCAACAACATGGCTAATTGGGAAGAAGCCATGCTGTATCAGGAGTCTGCAGCGGAGTGTCAGAAACCATACTTGTGTCCACTGGTTCATAGCAGTGTCTTCTGAAGGTTAAATGGCTTCGCAAGAGTAAGTACTTCCGAAGCCACTTATACTTCAAAAGAGGCTGCTTCTTCCAAGGCTTGGAGACTTCTTCTTTTCATAATACTTCGGAAGTGGTCTTCAGTTTATTCTTCTAAGACTTGAACTTCAGAAGTATGCACTTGTCTTCGGAAGTAGAGTTTTGTTGGTACACATGTCCCTAGATCTAGTCTAGTGATCTTAAATGTAATAGACTTTCTGGAACACATATGTAATGTTAAATCTATGAAATGAAAAACTCTTCAGTGAATGTTTGCTCATTGTTTAATGTTATATATTGATATTATGTAATGATACACGCACATATGAACATTTTATATAGGCTTGCAGTTGTTAGACATGTTCTAAATCATTAAAGGTTCAAGAATGTGTTTAACTAAGTAATCTGATTCAGTCGCACGACTGGACCATGCAAATGGGCCAATCGCACGACTGAACCTGGTGATTGACTCAATCGCACTACTGAGTCATAAGACTGACCCAGTCG
>BJCM01154699.1:0-11265 GCA_018326385.1 Flaveria bidentis | reverse complement strand
CTTGGATGTCAAGAGTCAAAGGTGATGTCCTAAATGATAAAAAAAACAATAACTTAAGGTTGGAATTCACTACAAGAAGTTAGGACGTTTAGAGAATGCTAAAAAGCAAAAGGTAGATTGAAAAAGGATTATTGCATCAATTTTAGATTCTGGACAGAATGTTTGATACGTGTTTAAATAAGTTTTTAAAATAGTAAACGGTTTTATAAAATTATAAAAATTTACATTTAACTAGTTCAAAGTCTCCCGGACAACTTTCGTTCAAAAACATTTTTATGAAAAGATCTTTAAATAGGTCAATCAAGCAGCAAAAGACGGAAGCTGCTGAAATACGCACTTATCTTGTGAAGGCTATTTTTGGGTCGTCCGATTGAGTTTAAAGACGTAAAAACTGTCGTTGGAAATGTAATTCAATGAACTTCATATTGGAGTCTGATTTAATGCAAATTTAGTTTGTTATTATCAAGTTATAGTCGGTTGAAGTAAGATTATATTCTACAAGAATTGTAGTAAGGCACTTATGTGCACTTTTAAAATCGTTAAAGCATGAAACGGGTTAGAAAAATTTATTATGTCAATATGTTGTATATTAGTCTTTATATGAGTTATAAAAATATTCTAAAAATTTGGTATAGCCATTATTTAGAAAAATAATCTTGTGCAATAACTGAATACGGCGGCATAGCCGTCCATATGCAAACGGGATTGTTTGTTTATATTAGTGTGTTATTAGCTTAATTTAGGAATGTTAGTGATTGTTATACGGTTAGTGATTATTAAAATTTTAATGATAAAATGATAATGATTAAAACAAAAAGAGATTTGGCAGAAGAAAGAACAATAGTAAGAACATAAAGTCATGAGAACAATTTGATGTTAGGATGATTGAAATGTATAATATAAAAGCAATAAAAGATTACCTTAGTATTAAGAATTCTTTAAATTTCTTGTAAAATAAAATTCTTCAAATTGATAATAACCAATGGATGGAGGAAAGATATGAGAGTTAGGATTTTTAGAGAATGATCAAATGAAAAGTGAGGCCTAAGCCTTGCTTTTCTACTTGAGGTTAGGAGGATGTTATGAATGGTGTTAATAGTGATTTATAAGTCTTTTAAACGGGGATTATGATTGGAATTTGAAATAAATATAAAATTAAACAATTTAAATAAATAAAAGAATACTTACAATTTAAACTTTAAATTTATTAAAACTTTAATTTTAATTTAACAACTTCTTTTCTTTTAAATCTTTATAGACTTTATAAATCTAATAAGAACTTTTAATTTGATTATTTATTTTAATTGAATATTTAAAATATTATTAATATTAATAACATTTATAGACCTTACATATTTGTAAAAATAATAATCTTATATTTTAATCCTTTATTTTAGTTTTATAATTAAAACACAAATGACAAATTAACTTCATGAATTTATACAATTCAATTCTATAAATCATGAAATTACCATGAATTAATTTAATAAATAGAAGTTGAATAAATACTATTATTATTTTTTTTAAGGATTAAAATAAATTAAATTTCTAACTAACGTATTTGATTTTTTCAAAAAATTGACCCAAAGGGATTTGGTTTTGGGTTTCTATTTTCCAAAATGGCAGATGTTTATAGTTTAGAAAATTTCGTCCCGAAAATTTAATCACGAGACAATTAATTTCAAGGTTATTTGAAAACTTAGATTTCATTTTGTGTTTGCAAGGGAACTCTTGGGAGCGTTTAATTTCAATAAGTTTAATTATGATATTTCGCTACGCTTAAGTTTGTTTAATTCTCATAATTCATAATTTCAGGGGTTTCTTGACAATGTAAGAAAGATCATTAACTTAGAATTTTAGTTAATAATCTTTTGTATTTTATATGGTTCAAGACGATTAAGATGGTCTTGTCATGAGGGAAACACCAGGTATTAGTTTGATAATAGACGACTTAATGAATAGAAGAAATATTTTTAAGACACTTTTGGAAGAGATGTAAATTTGTAGATGCTTCTCAAGCAAATAACTTTTACGGGGTTTCTAGATGATCGATTATTGTTTACATATATCTTTGAGATTTCAAAGTTTTATTGGCTTAAAGTTGATACGAGAAACGTGTTTGTTATGATTAAGGATTCAATTTAGAATGGGATAATGCGTTTTAAGTTTCAGGGGTACGAAATCAATGATGAAACAATTCAAAATAGCAAGATGTTTCGAGTGTAACGTTCGGTTTACAAACCAAAACATTACGTTGACTTATCAAAATATTAGGTCAACTACAACCTTAATAAATATATGTGTACCTATAAGCGGACACTCACCCAAGGGTTCCCAGGTAAGGTAAACAGATCCATTAGTTGATTTGGATTTATATGAATACCTTGCGTAATCTGAGACAAAACGACACTCTTGCTACTGTAGACATAAATGATTTCATTTTGATGTTAAGAGAGGAAGAACTACATATGAAATACAAGTCAAAGAAAGGATCCAATGTTCAGAATCCTGCACTTTACAATTCAGTTACTACTCCATCTACTTCAGGTGCACCGCTACAAACAACATTTGTGTCTAGCTCTTCCACTCCTTCTTCTGCTCTTTTCCTATACAGTGCCTCAGGAACCGTAACGTCTGGGTCATCTCGAACCCAATACATAGTTCCTGAGGCAAATACTACCAAGTTGAAAACCAAGAATCTCGGAAATGTCACCGTGGATGTTACTAAAGAGCACATGGACCTTCTAGTTGCGGTTGTTCAATCTTATGATGGTTTAGTTGCTGGGAAGATTGGAAACTGTCATCTTGCTGACGAGGACTACGAGCAAGTTGATGAAACTGAGCTAGAACGCATGGATATTATGTGGGCCTTGGCTAGTAGTGTTAGAAGAGCCATGAAGTTTGTGAAAAAGACGGGGCAAAATTTGGTTGTAACGAAAGATACAACTTTTGGATTTGATAAAAACAAAGTCACGTGCTTCAATTGTGGCGAAAAGGGGCACTTCAAAGATGAGTGTGTAAAGCCAAAGAAGACGGGAAATGGAAATCCTTTTCCTACGTTCAACCGAGAAGATAAGGATAAGATTGTAACTTCATCTTCAAGTCAAGAGTGTAAGGCTTTGGTTGCTCAAGGTGATGAAATACAAGACTGGTCCTTCTAATTCATTTCCCCAGGTGAAACAAACATTGCTTTAGTTAATACATTGGATGATGGATAAGCAAGTGAAGGAGACATCATAGCTGAGCATACATTGTCAGATATTAAAGAAGCTATGGATGTCGTTGATCATTTGGTTGAAGAAGAGCTTAGTGCTACCAACTCAGAATCTCCCGTCACCAAAGAGTCTGACACTTCTTTGATGGTTGATTCGTCTAGTTCTACACAGGTATGTTCTAAACACGAATTATTTGAAAAACATGCATGTACTGAATGTGATAAATTTAGGGAAAGCATTGATTTAAAATTTTCTAGGTTATTAGAACATAATGATAATCTAGTAAATGATTTACAACTCTATACTGAAGCAAATCATGTTTATAAAAAAAATTAGTGCAGCTTCAAAGAAAAGATAGAATTGTTGGAGAAACAACTAAGGGAAACCGAGGTTGTTGTCTTAAATCAATTAAATTACATCAAGTTCTATTTAAATTCTTTGGAGGAAACTAAAAAAGAAAAGGCAGTTTTGCAACTCGAAGTTGATTCATTAAAACAAAAACTGCATAGTTTGGCAAGTTCCTCTCACATAGTTCAGAACCTAGTGAAAGAACAGAATTCAGGGGAAGGTCCTGGTTATAAAGTATTACCGCCACCATATGAAATTCTTTTGAACACTACATGTAGAGCAATTAATAATAACCCCGTAAACGATCATGTGGTGTCTAGTCCTCTGGTCAGTGATCCAGATTCTACGGGCAAACCTATGAAATCTGTCATTAAAAAGAAGGATTCTACTTTGGGATCAATAGATAAGATACTTGTTGAGGATTTAGGTGATAAAATTGAAAATGAAAGATGTTCAAAATGTCAAAACAATTAAGTTTGTTAAAGAAGGTGAAACATCTAAAAAGAAAGAGTCTTCACCCAATTGGGCATATTTCAAATCCCGATCAAACTCAACCCCACATCAAAGATTTTCTCAAACTATTGCAGGGAGATCCTGCTATAGTTGTGGAAAACGAGGACATATCTCTCCAAATTGTCCTTATTATCAGAGACCTAAAAAGAAAATTGAACTTTTTGATGAAAAACCAAGTATTTCTAAAATCAGATCTAATAGTCCTCCTAAGGTTAGTGAACATAAGTTCAAACCATAAGCCAGTCGTCTGTTTACCACAAATAGGCCTTCCACAAAACTGGTTTATCAAAAGTCTCCACAACTAAGTCTATTGTATGTCTTGGATCTATCAATAGTCTCCATAACTGAGTCTACTTTCCAATGCTTCTTGTCAAAGGCCATAAAGAGGGATTCAGTTTCCTGGCATAGGAGAATGGGATAGATTAATCCTAGGAAGATGAATCATTTGGTTCAGAATGATCTGGTGAATAGAGTTACAATCAAGAATTTTCAGCTCCCAGACTTGTACGTAGCATGTAAGAAAGAGAAACAGACCAAGAAGTCTCACAAAGGAAAGAATGTCAATTCTATCGATATTCCTCTTGAGCTTCTACACATGGATCTGTTTGGCCCAGTCAGGGATTAACCAAGATTCACTTGGGTGATATTTTTGAAAGCCAAATCAGGGACATTTGAATCATTCAAGCATCTAGTCACTACATTGGAGTCACTCTACAAGCTCAAAGTAAGAAAGATTCGATCAGACAACAGAACCGAGTTCAAGAATCAATGGATGGAGGCATTCTATCTAGAGAAAGGAATTGTACATCAATTTACTTCGGCCTACACTCAACAGATGAATGGGGTTGCTGAAAGAAAGAATCAGAGCTTGGTAGAGACATCACGGATGATGTTAGCCGACTCTAAACTGCCAATTAAATTCCGGAATGAGGTTGTGGCTAACGCATGCTACACTCTCAATTGAGTTTTAGTGGTCAAACTTCATGGAAAAACATGTTATGAATTGCTCCAACAACGAAACCCAACTTGAAGTATCTAGAACGATTTGGAGCACCGTGCATGCTATTAAAGAAAGATCAGACTGGGAAGTTTAGTGAAAAGGCGGAAGAAGGTATCTTTCTCGGATAAAGTATACCAGACAAGAGAGTTTATAACAACTCAACGGGTCAGGTAGAAGTGTGGTGCAATGTTGATGTTCAAAGATACACAACGTCCCTTGCTGGAAAAGGACCTTTCTTCTTCTTTGACTATGATGGTTATTTCAAGTCCTTCAATCTACCTCCTCATTCAGATGATGAGTTATTTGATCGAATGATGTACGAGGTTCTAAATACTCGTACACTAGACTCGACATCATCGGTTCCTTTAGACGATACTTCTAACCCTTCAGGGGGAGAGCTTGAGGTAAGTGAGTCTTCCTCTGATGATGAAGCAGTTGAGACTCCAAATGTGGACAGGAGGAACATGTTCCCACTACGGAAAGTACACAAGCATCTGATCTTGATTCCACTGAAACTTCTGAACCTCATTCTCCAACAACCATAGAAACTGAACCTGGGATTCAAAACTTGGATAATGAAGTAGCTATTCCTACCGCTCCCAGAACTCGAGTTAATATGCATCATACCCTGGACAACATCATCGGGGATATTCTATCAAGAGTTTAGACACAAAATCAGCTATACTCAGCTGATTATGCCATAGTCATGGAAAAAGGTTATCAACAAGATGGTGCTTATCAATGTTTTGTTTCTCAATTTGAGCCAAAATATGTAAGTGAAGCCTTAAACAACGAGGCATGAGTTAGTGTTATGCAAGAAAAACTCCTTCAGTTCCAGAAGTTAGGAGTATGAACTCTTGTGGACAGACCAAAAGCTGCTAAGGTGATTGGCACTAAATAGGTTCTTAAGTGCAAGAAAGACAAGTAAGGGGCCATTATCAGAAATAAGGCTCGACTTGTCGTTCAAGGGTTTAGACAAGTCGAAGGCATTGACTACAATGAAGTCTTTGCACCTATGTCAAGGATGGAAGCAATTCGTATCTTCTTAGCCTATGCATCCTACATGAAGTGCATTCCTTCATGGTGAAATCCGTGAAACGATGTACATCAGTCAACCCAAAGGATTTGAGGATCCTTATCATCGGGATAGAGTTTATAAACTGGACAAGGCTCTTTACAGGCTTCATCAAGCCCCTCAAGCTTCGTATGAGAAACTCTCTACTCATTTGGTGAAACATGGTTTTCGTAGTGGGGTTATTGACTGCACGTTATTCATCAAATAGAAAGATGGTGATTTACTACTAGTATCGATATATGTGGATGACATAATCTTTGCTTCCAATAATGAAGAATCATGTAAAGAATTCGAATCCGTGATGAAAGCTGAGTTTAAGATGAGTGCCATGGGAGAAATGAAGTTCTTTCTTGAGTTACAGGTGGACCAGACAACAAATGGAATTTTCCTTCATCAGTCCAAATATGTAGCAAATATCCTTAGTCAGTTCGACATGGAGAATTCAACAGTTGCTAGAACTCCACTTGCCACTAACCACGATGTGGCACCCGATGAAAATGATGATCTGGTAGATGCCACTATGTACCGAGGAATGATCGGATCTCTGATGTACCTCACAGCCTCTCGTCCTGATATTATGTACGCCACGTGTCTATGTTCCAGATATCAGGCTAAACCAAAAGTGAATCATCTGATTGGGGTAAAAAGAATTTTTCTTTATCTGAAGGGTACTCCAACACTCGAATTGTGGTATCCTCATGATGATGACTTTGTGCTTACAGTGTATAGTGACTCGGAACACGATGGTTACAACATGAATTACAAGTCAACATAAGTGGGATATCAGTTCTTTAGAAGACGCTTAGTCATGTGGCAATGTAAGAAGCAGACATCGGTTGCTCTGTCAACATGTGAAGCTGAATATGTTGCTGCTGCAAGTTATTGTTCACAAATCATTTGGATTCGACAGGAAATGCGAGACTATGGTTTACAATTTTCTAACACCCCTATCTTTGTTGATAATTTTGCTGCAATTGTTGTCACTAAAAATCTAGTCCAACACCCAAAAACTAACCACATTGGTATTAAATATCACTTTATACGTGGCTGTTTTGAAAAGCAATTAATCGATGTTATTAAAATTAATACAGATTTTCAACACGCTGACCTCTACACAAAATTTTTTGACAAACCTCGGTTTTTATAACTTTTGGAGGTCAATGAAGTGAAAAAGAAAAGTGTTGTGATTCTAGAAGAGTCAAGTTCGTAGTCCACCAATTTTTTTCTTAACTTTTATATTTTTTTATTTTATTTTCTTTTCCCGTCTTTAAAAATCCAAAAACACAAAAACATTTTCGGTTTTTGAATTTTAGGGGGAAAATAGGTTAGTTTTAGTATTTAAGTAGTTTCAGTATTTAATTACTTAAAAAAACGAGTATGGGCAGATAAGATAAAAGCAAAGAAATCAAATTTGTGAGATGGATTCAAAAATTATGGAAAATGATAGTACACAAGGATCAAATTGTTTGGGAGATCAAAAAGGATTTAAATGATCAAAATGATATATTCAAATTACAAGTCCTAGAAGTCTAAGCAAAATAAAGGAAAAATGATAGTAAACTAGTCAGCTACGGAAGTAACATAGAGAAAGTAGGCCTAGAGGTTGCTAGTTCATTATATGATGTGTCAGTAGATTCAACACAATAGACGAGTAGACTTCGTTGGTGAATCAAATTCAAACTAATTTGTTAAACTTGCTGTGGGTTCTCATCTTATCTCTGGTTAACAAAATCAACGCATTTCTAATAAGGGGTGACGAGCAAAACTAAACGTCATAAATGTTTGCGGATGACCATAAAAATGAGCAAAGCACATGAAAAAAATGGTTAAGCGCAATCAAGCTAATGACTAATGTTGTTGGTGCGTTATTTGCAAAAGAAAAAAAATGCTCTAACAAGAAGATAGGTTGTGTGCCTCTCTGCTGTGCGATGGCACTAACCTGAGGATAAGCATAACCTAAATATTCTAGAATTCATTTATGTTTGTGCCTCTCTGTTGTGCGATGGCACTAACCTGAGGCTTGGCATCTCTTTGAAAGCTCTTAGAATAGTTTATTCTTGTCAAATACCCGTAGACCACTCATAAATCTCCTGAGGAATCTTGATTACCATTTAAGTGTGGGATCCACAAATGCTTGTTGAAATAATATAACCTAACTTATCACCAATGTGAGTCAAAAATCTGTGTATGGATTTAAGGGGACGAATATACTGACAATCATCGTGGTTGAAACTCTCGACAATCAAAATCATTGTGTGCATCTTATAGCTCTTGTATGATTTCCTAAAGGTGCTATTGACTCTGAGACAAATGAGAATCTAGTATCAAGGTACATATAAAAGGCTACCAAATGATTATGATATACCTGTATGATTCCATATGAATCTTTCCAGATTTAATAGAATTAAATTGAAGTTGTTCTTCTCAGGAGGAAAAATCGGTTAGATGACTTCTAAATGGTTTCAATCCACCTCAAACCAAAAACACAAAAATATGTCTTGTTTTGTTTTAATTCAAGTTATTTTTTGTTTTCGTTATCTTCTTTACGTCTATGTCGGATTCTATAACTAGATGAACTTTTTGAATCACTAATTAATAGGATCACATCTAAGGTGATCAAATGATTTTCTTTTAAAAAGGTCATGTCTGAGATGATCATTGGTCATAATGTTATACATCAAAAGTTAGATTTTGAGTGAATGGAAATGTATGAGGTCAAACTCATAAGTATGAGCCAATCGCACCATTGAATCATAAGTATGAGCCAATCACATGATTGAACCATAAGTATGAGCCAATCAATGATTGGACCATGAGTATGGGGCAATCATGCAATTGAACCAATCGTACGACTGGATGAAGGAGTCTAAGCTAGTCGCACTACTGAATCCCAGTCGCACGAATGAAGTATGCGTATGGGTCTAGGCGCACGACTGAAACTTAAAATAGTATAAATAAGAAGGTTAGTTGGTCTTATACCCTACCACTCTTCAAAAACTCTCAAAAACCACCCATACCCAGACACTCTGCCCAAATTTTGATTATTGTGATTGATCACCGATTGTTATACTGATTGATTCCCACTGATTTTCAGGTACTTTGCAACTGAAATCAGTTCAAATGACTGGATTAATCAGACACAATATGACCGAAAGTGTTAAACTCAAAGAACTGAGACTATACTCTAAAATAGACCACTTAAATGAACACAAATGTTGATTTAAATGATAATAAGTGCTATTTCGAGTCCCCGCGAACCTAATAAATCTAAACACGAAGTGTAATATAACGTTTTGACAAAGATTCTGAGTTAGAGTGTCGAACAGAGCAAGATGCGAATAGACACTCGATATGAACCTTAGTCGCACGATTGAACTAGGCGCATGATTCAATCGCACGAGTGAATCAATCGCTGACTCAATCGCACGACTGACTCAACCACATGGCTTAGCGTACGAGTATGTTCAGTCGCATGCTAAATTGCACGACTGAACTCAATTGCAGGCTCAATCGTACGATTGAACTCAGTCGAATGGTTTAATCGCACGATTGAACCAATTGATCAAAATCAACTAAAATTAAACTGTTATCTCTTATGCACAAATCTAATGTATATGTTTCTTGTGTTGCAGCAACATGGCTGAGAGATGGACTATATGCACTAAGCATAACATCTATGCTCATCTGGATGCTATATCCCGGAATGCTTTTGAGTTCATTGGGATCATAGCCTTCATGCGTAGATCAAGGATCTACAATGCCATTTCTACACTATGCACACCGTATAGATCTATACAGAAAACTTTCTGGGATAACGTTGTAGTTGATCTGTCCGTTGCGCCTCATTGTATCTAGAGCTCTATATTCAGATAGGAGATTGAGATCACTGAAGACAACCTGAGGAGGGTCTTGGATCTAGGTGAGGACGATGCCTACCCAACCAAGTTGCATGCCCTAACTGTTCGGGGATGTTTTCTGAGGATCAAGTATGTTGGGGACATCAATGCCGACATGCTGAACAAGAGCAACACATGCCCCCAGTTTAAGTACTTGGCACGTGTGATCCTTAAATGCATAGCCTCCAGACGTGGAGGACTCGATGAGATGTCTGACCAAATCCAGAATGCATATGTTGCACTAGTACTGAACCACCCGTTTAGTTTCTCCCGCATGTTGTTCTCCTACTTGATAGATAACATTGAGGCCAAAGGTAAGGAAGGCTTCTGCATGTATCCACGTTTATTGCAGATTATTATAGATGAGAAGCTTCCTTTGATACCAAAGGAGAAGGATGAGGTTGTTGTATTAAAGGTGATGGATGACACCACACTAGGGAGGATGAAGGTGTACCGAGAGAAGCAGGTGAAAAAGAAGTATGTTGCGCCCTCTCGTAGGAAGTAGCGTCACTTACACCTTACTGATTCTAAGATTGCTAAGACACCCATAGCTAGAAACCACTCCCTTAGGCCTGATCTTGAGGGGTAGTGTGTAGATGAACACCTATACAGGGCTATGATTAGGTCTCTTATGTATCTTATAGCTAGCAGGCCTGATATCATGTTTGCCATATGTATATGTGCAAAATATCAAGTCAACCCTAAGATATCTCATCTTATCACTGTCAAAAGGTGCTTCAACACTTGGTTTGTGGTATCCTAAGAATTCAGACTTCAATCTGTATTAGCATACAGATAGTGATTATGGTGGTTGCAACATGGCAACAAAGTCCACATCTAGGGGATGTCAGTTTCTTGGTGAAAGGATTGTCTTATGGCAATGCAAGAAACAAATATGTGTCTCTGTATCAACTGCTGAAACTGAATACATTTATGCTGCAAGCTGCTGTACTCAAGTGCTTTGGATTTAGAATCAGATGCTTGAATATGGGTTAAACTTCAAGGAGACTGCCATTCACATAGACAATAATAGTTCTATCTCTATCATATAGAATCCTGTGCAGCACTCATGGACAAAACACACCAACATCAGGTGTCATTTAATTAGAGATAATTTTGAAAAGGGATTAATGATACTAGTCAAAGTTTACACAAATGAACAATATGCTGATCTGTTTACAAAGGCTTTTGATGAACAGAGATTTAAGTATCTCATAT
>BJCM01154694.1:0-32471 GCA_018326385.1 Flaveria bidentis | reverse complement strand
CTTTGGGTTTTCTTGTGTGTGCATGGTTAATATCCGATGAAACATGATGTTGTGTGAACTTTTAAGTTTACATGTTCATTTTGGGTACAAACTTATGATATTTCTCCGCGTAATAGGTTGAGGTTTTTTTTCCTTTTGGTAATTTCTGCTATTTTTCTACGTGCCCCCGAATGTGAGTCTTCACGGCCCCTATTTTACATTACTTCCTTTTTGGGGGAGAAAACATGCAAACTTTATTTATAAATGGTTTCTAGTATTATTGTTTATCGCCTGTTACGTTAGTGCAAACATACTTAAAAGTCCTTACATTCTCGAACCGTTAGTAATGTGTAGCGAGGTAATTCTGAGTAGTACTACTGGGTTTGACAAACCCTGCCCGGGCTAGTCGCGCTAGCTTGATTGAAGGTCAAACGGGTGCGTTATTGACCTAACATTTGTCACTGTCTGGGTTAGACGTGACGAGAAGGCAACAAACATACAAACAATCAGCTTCGGTTTGAAACGCTAAGTAACTCGTTATAGGCTAGCTACCTATCGATATGCTTTAATTACTTTACCATTCGAACAGTTAAACTCGTTATAGGCTAGCTACCATTTTTTTATATGTTATTAAACCTGTGAACTCACCAACTTTATGTTGACACACTTTAACATGTTTTCTCGAGTCACAGGAACGCTTAAACTCATGTTGCAGAATTAATGAACGCACTCAGGACATGCATCATCAAACTGATTTATTTTGCTTTGAACATTTTATTTTGGCATAGTACTTTGAGAACCTTTAGTATTGGTTTACATTTGTCTTTACGCTTTCGCACTAATGTTTATTTCGTTTATGTCTAAAATTCAAACGTTTATTTAAGTTCATATAGTGTCGTTTAATATGACCGTGTCTGAGATCCTGGTTTGTCACATGTCTACACGTGGAATTTGAGGGTGTGAGAACACCTTTACCCGTTAAAAAAAATTAACAACCAAGTTTATGCAAGTGTTACATGTGTAAGGAACATACAAGTTTATGTTGTCAGTGTTGCCAAAAGCGGTTCCCCATTTGGTGGGTTTAACTTGTAGGCATTAAAAGGCAAAAAAACGATTGCTTAACAAGTTAGGTTTTGTGTCCACTCACGTCGTTAATTTCAACCGGCGTTATCTAACAGATCCTACCAATTATTGCATTTCTATTTTATATTTCTAACGGATTATTTATAAAGTAGAGCTAAAAGATAAAGGAATACAAAATATAAAATAAAAGGACACCTCATATGGTTAAGAATGTTATTTGTTGTAGGCCCAATGTTTTTGTTAACCAAAGGGGGCTCACTGGAATAGTTTCGGCAAATTCATTTAGAGTAATCAAAAATAGTATAACATATCTTGTTAAATATGTTGTTAAAATTAAACATAAATTCAACCAAAAAAGTTTAGGATTGATACTAATAAATATCAGGTGCTAGTAATGTAGTGTTGACGGTTGTGGTTGGTCAATTGCAACTTATCTTATCAATATGAACTATTATGGTCAGTAGAAAATAACACGTGATGTTAACTTAGAAATAACTTTGCATATGGTAAGTTAGTTTCAATGATGTATTAAAAACTGATGAAAAGTTAGTGTCGAACGAAGTTTAGTTACTATTGATAGGAAGGACCATAAAATTGAAAGATTATTTTTTATTTTTCTGTAGCAAACCATTGAGATAGTTTGACATGTGGTTGCAAGGGTGAGAGGAGAATATTTTAATAAGATTTTAACAATTTTACTTTTATTGTAATTTCTTTCATAATCATTTTGATTTGAATTAGAAATCGTTAATAGTTGGTGATTAGTTTTTAATCAGTTCTAGTTGTTTACTTTCTAATCTGTTATTATTTTATATTTAAAGTAAATCATTTCCAACCCATTGTCAACATGATCGACTTTACTATTATTTTAAGTAAACTAAAACCATTTCACTTTATACTATTATTATTTTATACAGTTTAAATATAATTGTTTTTACCTTGCATGTTTGGAGATAAATTGTTTTAGACCTGACCCGTATTAATGGTTGCTGGTGCTTTTAAATACACATGTAAAGGGTCTTCGTACACTCCGAAAACATACAAAAGAAATTTTATGGCATTATTTTATTTAAAGTACTATATTATAAATCTTTTCTTCTGAAAAAGAGGAAAAGTAAAGAGCACCATATTATTTATATTCAATCAATTTTATATATAAATTCATATTATAAAAACTTAATAGTAGGATAGTAGATGTACGTATAAAAACCAATATCTTTCTTTTTCTAATGTATATCTTTTAGCTCGAAAAAAGAAGCCATTATTAAATAATCATATATCCATTTTAAAGTCAAAGCAAAATATACATATTTGTGAAAGAATTCTACTGGGCTAACAAACCCAGCCCAATTATAAGCCCAAATCTCAAATATGTGGGTTTTGTGATTTTTCAGTTGGCCCAATCGCTTTTCTGAAATGAAGAACTGAAGAAGCTCACCGCTCCGTGCTACTGTGCCAGTGGTGTACATTTCGGTACAATTAAACCGGATCGGATATTAACCGAACCTTTTAGAGTCAACATGATCAATAATCGATTTTTGAATAATCGGTTCGGGTTCTAACCGGTTTTGATACACCCATTAGGTTAACATCTGAGACAGTTTGTTATCGTTATTATTCTTCAAATCCATCCTACTCTTTATCATTTATTTGGTTATTAGATTAATGACCCGTGTACTATACGGGTTGAATAGAATATATATAAAAATAATTATTTAAATAGTTTTAATTTTTAAAATCAGTATCATATTAAATCATATGAACAAATCGTAAGTTGTCTAAAATAAAAATTGTAAATTAAGTTTGAAAAGTTTGACATATTTGATTTTTGTTTTAAAATAATACGTTTTTTTATGGTGATTACACATGGACAAATCGTAAGTGAACAATTTAAGAATATACCATGTGGCACTCAAATTAGTTCTTTTTTAATATGTATGGATGTATAGATTTAATTGACAAGTTTATATGCAAAGTGACATTTATGTAGAAAACGTAGGAAGTAATATTCACCATTAATTGATTTAGGGATTGAATGGTGTAGATTTCGTGATGGAATTCACTTATGAAAAGAGTTTGGAGGTTTAAATTTAAAAGTAATCTTCAATTGTTGATTTATTCAAATTTATTTAGTTTTTAAACACATATAACTTTTTACACGATATTATTTTTATAAATAAATACACGGTAAACAATAGCATTATATACACTTTAATTACAGTATAGCCTTGCTATACTTTCTTTATTACAAAAAACTAACATTTTAAAAAAACATCTACCTGATGCGCGTATAAATTGCTTTGATTATTAAATATGTAATTATAAACGTACGTAACTTGCGTGATTATAATATAATTTGCGTAATTATTTTTTTATAACGTGAGTAATTTTAGAGCACGTAATAATAACCATAACTTGCCTTATCATAAAACTAACTTGCGTGATAATTATCATAAACTTGAGTATTTATGCACCTCATGTGTGTGATTGTAACGCATACGATATATATTACCAATTTCCTAAATGACACGTGTCATGTCCAGATTATTTCGTATGCTTTGTACGTTTTTTACCTTTTGTGTTCTAACTTCCCATGATTTGATTTGAAATAGAATTACAACCACCACATATATAAGTGAGATGTAAAAAAATTTAATAGAGAATTAAAAAGATATTTTTCGTCAATCGTTGAGAGGCTATGACGCTCGATTCGTGAACCCAGATGGACCCTGGCGACTGCGGTCCACAGATATATAGTTTGGAGTCACGAGCAGACCAGCTGGTGCATATATATATGCATAATGCATGGACCACACAAAGTTTGATTGGATATAGACTCACTGCATCCGCATGAATGAACCCTGACCATCAGCATGAATGGTTCATGGGCTAGCTTGTAATCTTTTAGGCTTTAGCTCAAACAAATTTTGTTTCATGATCCCTGTGACTCACGTGAAGTTAGCACAAAGCTATAGATTGATATGGGTTCTTTTAGATGTATGGTGATAGTGGTGGTGATGTATCTGTTGCATGTAAGGTAGTGGTTAGAAATGGAGGTTATGGTTTATATGGTTTGAGTATATCAACATGTGAACTTTCTATGTGGTTTGATGGATATTTGTAACCGTTCATCTATCAACTTGCACCTTTTATATACACACATGTTAATTCTTTTGTTATGTTTGGACTTACATATATGTGTGTATGTGATTAGCACTTACCTTGACGCATCTAAAATTGTGTAATCCGAACACAATCTGTGTAACTTAGTTAATTAGGACTGGCTCAATCTTCTTGGGGTCTTAAATGAAATGTAAAATCGAGAAGTAATTTTGAGGGTTTTTTTTAACATGCCATAAAGTCTTTGAGGAATTTATGAAATTTTGTGAGTTTTTCTTTAAGTAAATTTATAGAATCATTTTTAGAATTTCAAGTTCAAATTAAAGCCTAAATTTTATACATACATAATGCATATATAATTATCTTTTAAGTTTGGGGCTTTAAAAGTGAAGGCCTAAAAGCTAGCTTCCTCTCGAGTTAGGGTGTGTAACACATTAGTTTAAATAAGTCAAATAAGTTGACTTCTTGTAAATAGCTTGATACATATGTAGTTCGTGTAAAAACAAAAAAAAACATATGAATAGATTAGTATGATGACTTTTTACATATGTACATAACTTACATCTTTGTCTGCAAAAAATATTAAATTTATATAAACATGAACTGTTGATTAAAATAGTAAATGATTTAGATTTGTCATGTTTAAGAAAAAGTTTAATGCTCTACAATGATACCTCTCATCGTTGTAATTTATCCCATATATATGTACGTGTATGTTCTCTTGAAAAGTAATCGTGTTATTGACAGTTTGAATATTAGTACAAAACAAGCCGGTTATTAAAATTTAAAAGCATATATTAGCCGTTCAGAAAAAATAAACATAAAACACTATTTTTCATAATAACTGAACCTGTAATATAACTAATTAGTTAGAGACATGCATATATTCGAATTTATATAATAGTGCCATATACTAAATTAAAGTATAAATCCGTTTAATTAAAGTACTTAAACCTGATTACAGTTAAAATGATATATTTTAAAAAATAATGTTAGTATATGTTAAAAAGAACTATCTATCATTTATTCAAATAACTATATATGCACTCTTTTTGTTATATATTTTAATATTGAACATATTGATTATGTTCCCACTAACCTAGAAGTTGACATTTGGAACTACATTCATTATCAATCATGTCCAACATTTAATTATATAACTTCATGGCAATTGTCACGCTCATTATAAATACACACTCCCTCATCACTTCCCTTCTACACTAAGCTAGCAAACATTCATCAAGTCAAAATCTTCAAGAATTACAACATTTCTCAGTGTTCAATTTATCCTAGGTAACCATGGCGCCACACGGTGACACCATCGTTAGCACATACGCGTATAGCAAGCCACCAAGACTATCGACCGATGGGCTCAAGCGCACCGTCTCAGATATGTCTTTTCACTTAACCAAAGAAGCGATTGATATCAAATCATTGACCACTATAGCCGAGGTGGTGGATGCAAAGTGCGAGTGTTGTGGCATGGTCGAAGAGTGCACACCCGAGTACATGGAGAAGGTTAATAACCGGTTTTTAGGTAAGTGGATATGCGGGTTGTGTTCAGAGGCTGTGAAGGAAGAAATGGAGAAAAACGGTGGGAATAAAGAAGAGGCGTTGAGTAGTCACATGAACACGTGTGTGCGGTTCAACAAGCTGGATCGGGCCTATCCGGTGTTGTGTCAAGCCGAGGCCATGAGAAATATGTTGAAAAAGACGAAACTACGAGCTACATCTTTGAGTCCTCGAGACCATGGGCTCACGAAGAAGGGTGGCATCATGAGAAGTTCTAGTTGCATTCCTGCTATTACTAAAGATATCAATGGTGTCACTAGCACGGCTAAACCAATTAAAAATAAATAAATTCTTACTTATAGCAGAGCTATTGATAGAATTTATATAACTGGCTAAACTAATAATCAACTATAAATTCATGCACTTCACTAAGCATGTCCAAACTTAAATAGGATTTGCTTGTGGAATTCGTATATCCGTGCTACCATAACTTCTTGCAATATTTGAACAAACGTTACATTCGCGTGTTGGGACTTCGAGGAAGACAACGGAGTCCCGGAAGGTTTTGTTCTTTGATTGTAAGTTTGTACCGAGCCCAACCATATCAACCAACATATCTTCACCTGGTCGTAGGGTTTTTTTTAATGTTGGTTGTTTTTCATAGGGTTTTGGTGGTTTATTGTTTTACAACTTGTATTGTAATTTGTATGTGTCATTTAACTATGAAGGTAAAATAGTAAAATATTATGTTCTTTTTAAAAACCGAACTATATTATTGAGTATTTATCTTGTTTGAGAGCGGATTTTAAAAAATCTGGTAATTTTTTTAATTTTTATTATTTTTGTTATTTTGAAGTTATGGGTTCAAATTATAAGAAATAGTTTACTGTATCAAGTGTAAAATAAAACTGTGTATATCAGGTCGTGAAGTGATCATTCAGACCCTACGTAAAACAATAATTAAGTCTAATATTTATCTTGTAGTTTGTACTATTTTTCTTATTATATTTTGTGTGTATGGCTAGAGGATAATTGATAGAAAATTAGTAAATTATTGTTGACCTTAGTTAATTTGTGAAAATTATTTAACTAAGATAGCTATGTACGCTAAGTAGATATCTTATATGTGAGTAACATGCGGTAAATATAATACGTTTCGTTTAATTACAAAATCCAATCTAATGATTTTGATTGACTACTAAACTTAAACTAAGTTGGAGATCCAATTAAGAGATATGAACACATAAAAGAACACAAACACATGAGGTAAAACACACACAACTACTTCAGTTTCAGGTTCAATCAATTAATTATAAAAATAAAAATTTCAAGAATACATGACAAACCACATAGACAATTTCAAACAATCATATGCTAGCAGATACACTAATTATGTTAAACCATACCAATATCACATTCACTAACTAGTTAACTACAGTGGGATGACATCGAGGATTCGACATAGATCCCATTGATAACGTTATCAACGGTCAATGAGACATCTTAAAATCACACCAACTATGATGAGATAAAACCATATAAAAATCAAAGTCTTAATATATAAATAATCATGTTAGAGTCTCATTTGTGATTATAATGAAGTAATTAGTTGACCATAAACATGAATTAAGTAAACACAGATCACTGGTTAATCTAGCTAGGTTATCCTTCCTTGTAGAGGGGTGGATAATGTAAGACTATGAGCCTCAAAACCAGTCAAAAACCTAGATCATAATATTATAATTTTCTTATATTCCTATATTTATAGTCTTCTTAAATGGATATAAGCTATATTTGTATCTTTTCTATAAATCATAATTAATTAGAGGCACAATCAAATCGAGCTGCTCACGAGTTACTTGAGATCGGGTAAATAAAAAACTCGTTCGGCTAACCCACAACCTACTCGAGATTGGATCAATAAAAATTCAGAACAACATGGGTATTATTGAGCTCGAGCTTAAAAAAGGTCATTAAATCATCAAGCTCGAGCCAGCTTATGAGCCTAAACGAGTTTATTATTTATATATTTTTATTTAATTTGTTAAGTATATATTTATTTAAATAATAATATTTAAATAATAATATTTAAATAATATGTAATACACTATTACGTTATATAAATAAATTTAATTATGAGTATATGTAAAATTAAATATCAAAATATTTAAATAAAATAATAAACGAGTCGGATTCGAGCTTAAGAGTATTTGACGGGCAAAACTCAAGCTTTGGAATTAAAGTTGTAAACAAGCTTGAACGCTTTCTTTAAGTCAAAACAAACTCTTGCTTAGGTTAATTGGTTAATTCGTTTGGTCCTCTAATCATAATCCTCAATCGCTCAATACTTATAAATACAAACAATGTAATGTACACGGAGTGAAAGTGGAGGTTAACTGGACAACATCACATCTTCTCATTTTATGCAACAAAATTTTAAGGCTTCAGCCTTCATGTCTAACATAATCGCTATAGGCTCTAAGAGCAGGTTATTAAAAAAAATACCAAAAACCAAAGATCAAATCCACAACTTTGGAGACCATTGATACACCAGATTGAGGGGCATTCGTAGGGCCGTTTTGATTGAAAGCTTGAGTAGATGCATTGGAGGCGATTGGGTCTGTTTTTCTGGGAAAGAGGTGATTGTGTTTAGGTTCTGGTGACGTATTGGACAACGTTTGGGCGAGAGTTTTAGGGTTTGAATTGTGTTCAGGGGAACAAATTGGGTGTTCGTCCGCTGAGAAATCTGATCGATTTATCGAGCGTAAGCAATGGTGGTGGGGGTGGTGGTTGATCGGAAGTGGTGAAATTTTCACAGCGTAAGGCGATATGATGATGGTGGCGGATTTGGCAGGAGTTGTGAGTTTGTTGTATATGATTTGACAGTTTACATGAGTGGTTAAGAGGGTGTTTGGGATTGATTATTTGAAACAAATTATAATTTATTAACTTTTTGAAAAATTATAAGTTATTTGACATTATAATTTATGAAGTAATAAGTTAATAAGTCATTTTATACTGACTTATTAATTTATTGTAATAAGTCAATAAGTTGTTTTAAAAAGCAAATCCAAACACCCTTTAAGTCGTGAAAGAATAGGGTGGTGTCCTGTGAATGCTTGAGGTTATTTTGCATCCTTTGATAAATGAAAAGAAGAAAGATACACAAGTTGGGTGTAGCTTCAAACTGTAATCTATGATTCTTGGGTGTTCAAGAACCCTAGATGTGATACGTTGAGAATGAGAATTCAAAAATGTGTTGAAAACAATTCATATTTAATAGTGTTTTTTAGAACCGTTGCTAGAATCTTTACATTGTCCGTCAATTGTATGATTTGAACTATTAACTGTTTATATAGAACCAATTCATCTTATCACTTCAATCTGTCTCTTTGAAGGTAAACTTCTCATAAAAAGTTATATGCCACAAAATGTAGTAATTTATTCTAGAAATTCTACGTTTTGTATTAATTAAAAAAACAGTTAATAGTTTTGATAATTATAATATATAAAATATTTTTATTTGCTTGTTTATCAAGTATATTCTATAAAATAAACTTAACGATGATATCTGCTTGATATATTGTTTAGAAAAATCAATGGGACATACTTATATATAAATGAATAAGAATACAGTGCATATTTTCTCTCTTGATCATTATGGATCAATTTAGGGATAGATTATCATATTTCGAAACATAATAAACAAAGACACAAAGCTTGGTATTAGTTAGTAATTGTTTCTCTCATTAGAAGATGATAATCAACGTCAAGCGAATAAAAGTTTGAGATACACATATCAACATATCGTTTGTGATTGTCTGGAACGATACATGATTAAAAAGGGGCGGAAAGGGGTTCTTTCAAACTACATTGATCCGGAGTAGAAAGAACACCGGTTGTTGAGCATTGGCAAACCGCTTCACTACTTGTATTCGTTCCTTGAAGCTTGTCAATTGTATCTTTCCTCTCTATAGCCTTAGCCATCGCTTCAATCCCAATCACCGGCTTCATTCCCTACAAAATCACCCAAATCCTAAAATTAATACCTTGCATCTCTTTATTCTACAAATATCAACGACGTATTTTTCTTTACATACCTCGTTTAGTATACGTGTGGCTTCAGATGGTTCATTTTCTTTCAGAACACCGACAGCTACTTCCTGGCCGGTTATAGCAATAGAAAACAACTTAAGACCCGTTACATTATATATATACTTAACTTTTATACGAATTGGATGAAGGTAAACATACCCGGGCTTGGTTGAGTTCGACTTGGTTCATGGTCTTGGGTTCGGTCTCAATGGGGCAACAAAAGGTAGCCATGGGTTAATTTGGTTAAGGTTATAAGGAGAGTGTTGTTCCATAAATCATATATAGGTATAGTTTGGTGATGGGTGGTGCTTATCATATATTCATATCCACTCATTATCTAGGCTGGCACATTAAATGTAGCCTATGATGTATTCACGGACCAATTTGTTGATCTTAAATACACACCAAAAAGGAGACAAAGGCAAGTAAATCCCGTGCCACACAGTAAATAAAAACAAAAGATGTTCAGTTGTGTATCTTTATAGATAAACTAGTTTTGAGAATCATTGTGTTACACGAATTAAATAAAATAAAATTTTGTTAATTGAATAATAATATTTTAAGATAACATTATATGTTTTAAACTACGTATAAGTAAAAATTATAAGTAATAAAAAAATGATATCAGTTTTTTAAAATTTGTTTTTAAAAGTTTTATTTTTTCAGTAAAAAAAGTTAAATATTTTATTTCAAAACAAACCATTTTAAAGAAATGTTATTTTTAAATTGTTTTTATTATATCTCTCAATTTTAATAATTTTTGCTATATAAAAATTTACTTTCTAAAAACATCAATTTAAAAATACTTCGTATTTTTCAACAAGATTAATATTTTAGAAAAAAAAACTTATTTTATAACAGTTTGTTTCCTTAGAAATAATCAATGAAAGATCTATTTCTTAATTTATGTAAGACTGCTTTTATTCTAAAAAAATTATATTATATTATTAATAATTTATGTAAATACTTAATAGGAGAAGAAACCAGAAAAATTTTAATGACAAAGAATGTGCTTCTTTCCCGTGTCTCTATTAGTTAATGTTTTATTCGAGTAAACATATTATTAGCTACAATAATCTATCGTAACATTGTTAGTAAATTGAAAACATCATCATCATTATATTGTTGACAATACTTTGACACCAGGCTAACAAAAAGGTTCATGCCTCTTGCAATCATTGTGCTACTGGTTCTATATTCGCATAAACTCAATTCGTTTAGAAATATATTTACTGACCAGTTTTGTGACGGAGTTTCACTTTTACTTTCTCAAACACAATTTGTGACCTGTTATCTATTTTTACCGACCAATGATGTAAAAACAAATCGAAAATATAAAAGCAAAATAATGGCAAGTCATTTACATGGTGATGGGAAATCAAAAGATTGTGAAAACATGAAAAAAATGATACTCACCGACAATCATCTCGTTCTTATCGTTTCTCCGTATGACACGTTAACGCAGTAACGGATCCAGAACTTTTTATGAGTGGGGCCAGCCAAAAATGAGTCTTTAGAACGGACAATGAGTCTGTTTAGAACGGCCAATTCAAGATACATCGGGTTGAAATTAATTGTCGGTTAAGACAAAATGTTAGTTTCTTTAACTTAATGTGAAAAAAATCTTTTTTTGTCAAGTATCTTTCCATTAACACATAATAACCAACAAATATATAATCCATGCATACTTAATCTCATTGAAACAAATGGATGATTGGGTCCATGCTAAAAATTTGGATGAGTGCCTCGTTAATTACATATAACATTAATTATCAGTTTGTGCATAGGTGTTGTATTTCATGTTTATCAAGTAATTTATGCTTGAGAGTGTTTTTTCTAACTTTAAATATATAGAAATTTGAAATTTGAAATTTGAGCGGGTGTGTGCACCTCCCCCCACCCCACCCACTTTTAAGTAGATCCATCCATACTTTAACATCACATCAATTTTTTTTATTATAAATTTTTCATGTTTTTCATGGTGTCGTTTTAGCTTTTTATCTGTTTCCCTAAGTCTTCAATTTGTGAAGGTGTGGTTGGTAAATCCCGATGAAAATTCACGAGGTAGTAGCATATTGGAACCAAGAGCACGGTGTTCCTAGTCAGCCTCGGTTTTTCCCAACTCCCAACTTCTCCACTAATTGACTTTGTGTGCCCTAACAAAAAAACTAAAATGTTGTCATTATGCTGGCAAAACGAGCAAGACGGGTTGGGCCACAGATATGTGTCAAAATAAGTTCGAGTCAACATGGACTGATTTAAAAAATATTATTTTAAATCGTATCTGAATATATTCAGATTAATATGGTTCGGATCAGGATGTGTCACATTAAAAATGTCATATCCTCCTTGCAAATTGCAATAGATGTTTTAATTTCAAAATAAACTTTCATATATAAATCACCCCAGTTCCAGACTTTGATCTTGAAGCTGCCACACATTTATACCCGAATCCAAAAAGTCAACATTCCTCTTCCAACTCTTACTAATATCAGTATGAACGAAAAATGTACGACCCTGCTTCTGAGGATAAGTGTTATCTTAATCGGGCCCACCTATCCGTTTCCCAGTCGGGACCGCACCCCCAACCCCCACAGGAGGAAACTTATTGCTGAGAAAACCTCCTGGCTCAACTATGAGCATTTTGCTCAGAGTAAGACTTGAACTCATGACCACACCTATATTTACATATAATGGGTACCTCACCTTAACCAGTTGGGCTAAGGATCATTCGTTATTAATATTAGTATCTGATCAACAATATTTTTATTTCAGATCAAGAATACAACTTGTTCTCAGAGCATTCACAGTAGGTTTTTTTATCCATATAATTACACTAAAAATCATTACATGTTATCTCTCATTTTCAATTAAATAATATTTTTTATATCATTATTATTATTTATATCTCTCTTTTATATTCACAACCACTTTAAAAATATTAAAAACTTTATAAGGATTGAACAGTGATTATTTAAATATACCAATCCACAATAATATATTCTCATTCTTTCACTCGTAACCACCCACAATCATTTCATATAATATACCAAACACAATGATATATTTTTAAGATTTTCATTGTAAATGCTCTTAAGGGATATAATAAAGTGATTTACTTTACAAACAAATAATTATTATTTAAATTCTATGTATTATGATTTTAAAAGTATTAATGACCGTCAATTATAGAGTGTATATATACCATTAAAATGGCTGGGTTATGATATAAGGTGAATATAATGTATATTTATTGAAAAGAGAAAAAAAAATTGAAACGAAGATGTATAATAATATAATATTGACGCGTTAAAAATACAAAATAATAATAATTACATTTGGAAAGTAATCGATTACAGTCATAGGGCGTATCATCTTCGAGATTTCACAACGGTCAACAAATCAGATATCAATAAATGATTCGATTCATCGTTCCAAAACTGACAACCTCAATTCGCAGATGAAATCAAACAATCCATGATTCACAATCTCCGTTCGTAGTTGATCCGCTTAAAACCTAGTTTGTATTCCTTTTCGTTTAACCTTCTTAATCTACAATGCAATAATGGCGATGATTGTGAAACTATCGCTACAGATTCGAGGTTGATCGATGTGGTGTGAGGAATTGAGAAGTTGGTGTGGTTGCGTGGGAGGGTGGCGTTAGAAGAACATCGAGATGGTATGTATATGATCGCTACTTTAATTCGATATCTATTTGTTAATCTATCTGTTTTAGACTTTTGATGCTAGGGTTTCTAGATTGTGGTACTAAAATACAAGTACTCTCAAGCGTAGTGATGGTTTTTCGTTTTATATCACTTTGATTGTAGACTTATAGTTCTAATTCCCTCGTTTCATCTGCAGAAAATCATGATGATTTTTCAGAAAAACGTGATGATTCATCAGAAACAATTTTGAAGGAGAGGGTTGATGCTGATGACTCAACTGAGGAGTGCAGTGTTCCCTGTTTCTTCGATCAAAGCATTGGTTCTGCTTTCACCGTCGACGGTACGTATTTTTTCGCTACTTAATTCCATATCTATTTGTTAATTTATCAGTTTAGACGTTTGGTGCAAGGGTTTCAGGATTGTTGTAGCAAAAACACAAATTATCTCAAACCGAGTGATGGTTTTTCGTTTTATATTATTATAGTTTTAATTGCTTCGTTTCACCTTCAGAAAAACATGGTGATTCTTCAGAAAAAACATTTTGTGTCTTTATTAAAGTTATGATCCTTTGAGGCATTTGATGGAGGTTCAGGAGTCAGTGCACAAACAGAACAGAGCAGGTGATTTTATCTCTTTCATTGTTTTCATGTTCTTGATTTCGCTTCTGATTTCCCTTTTCATACCTACGAATTCTTTTCTGATTCCAATGTTCTTGACTTGGGAGATATAAACCATCAAACGCTATGAAAGCCTTCTCATTACTCTTCTTTGATCTCAACATCACTTCAAGAAAGCATCAAAACCAACTGGGGAGTAACTATTGAAGCTGTTTGAGGCTTTGAAGGCTGAAAATGGGAAGTTGTGAGGCTTCTATGGACCCAAACTGAAGTGACAGACAAAGAGCAATAACAATCTTCTCATGAAATCTTCTGGTAAGATCAACTTAACCTCAAAAACATTATACTCTTCAGATTTTAGGTGTCAGTGATATATATTTTAGTGTATAAATAACTAAATTGTTGATCTTTTAGGTTGATCTAATATGACTCTACAAGAGGCTCAGGAGGGGCATCGATTTCATTTAGTGGCTAACCAGACCAGTCCTTCCGGTTCGATACGTGTGGGTAAGTACTGCTAAACCAAACAGGTTCTAACTATTAAGTTGCAAGTAATATGAAGTAATATTGATATTTGTTACTCGGCTTCATCTGTAATAACTTGATTGCAATTTTACGGAAACAAGTCCCAGTAGCACCCTACAAAAATTGTTATTCCTTACTTGGTTTCATTGCATGCATGATGTTTGGTTATAAGTATTTGCCATATTAATGTGCAACCAATTAATATGTAGATTACTACATTTGTGAGTACTTGCACTTACTATATTTGATTACTTCTAACGGTAATGTTGATCTAATATGACCCTACAAGTTATATTTAGTAAGGAATTTTTGTAGTCATCACTATCAAGTTGTCTAAATATCTTAAGAAATCATATGATGGGCAAGATGCAACTGAGTCAAAGCTGCATGGCCTTCAAATTCATGCACCTGAAGATGATGCCTCTGAGATGGTTCATGATTAAGTTTCTAAGGATGAGGATGAAATTGATAAAAGTTCATATGGTGAACCAGTTTGTTGTTGATGAACACAGAGATGAGAAGAACCCAACAGGAGTTCTGGAGGAAATTTGCCTGATTAAACAGACTCTACAGTTGATTTGGAGAGGTTGAAGATGGATGGAATTGAAGAACATGGAGATTGCACTTCTAGGTGCTGCTAGACAAGCTCAGGTATCTGAAATTTTGATTTTTAAATGAAAAAACTGATATCTTGATGCATGGGTGGTGTTGGGTGGTAATTGGATAATATGTTTTAAACAGTGTGGAAAAGATATATTCTCCCCAGGATAGTTAATTATTTGTTATAATACAAGCTAGATCGAAATAGTTTTATGACTTTTATCTTCATACAATCAATTGGTTGTTGATATGCTATTTATACTGCAAATTTGACTCGTGTATTCTTTATGATCATAGTTTTTACATCATATCTAATGTTGATCCAATATGACCCTACAACTCATTTGTCCATTCTTCTCTACTAACTCTCTGTTTTTATGCAGAGAAAATCAAATGCTGATATATATTGAGTCTCTACTGGAAGTCTGGAAGAGTATCATCTAAGGGTATCGGCCCTCGAAAGAAAGGTAAATTGTTTGCATAACTTTAGAAGCTTAGTTTTAACACCTCTGTTTTAGAAACACTGTAGGAAAGTATTTGAAGACAGTTTTATGGTCTATACTTATAAAACTTAACCGAAGCATGTCAAACAAAACAAAACCTACCTGCTTTTGCTGATGGTCTATACTTAGAAAATTTGCTGTCACTAGACTTTATTGTTGTATGTTTATATCTGAACAATTCAACTTATAAAAAGCAAACAGAATTGTTCTTATAAAGTTCATGGATTTATCATGCTAAATCAATAAGTGTTAACTTTCATAAGTTTAAGCAGTTTAACTTTTATAAGTTTAAGCAGTTTATTCTAAAACGTTCTTATAAAGTTCATGGATTTATCATGCAAAGTAAACAGAAATGTGGTTTGACTTTTGGGGCGGCTGAGGGTTTTTTTTTTTGGTTTATTTTAGTTCTAGAAGGGGTTCTAGAAGTGTGTTGTGTGGGTCTTTTTGGATCTGTTGTATAATGATGAGAATCAATGTGATGAATTTGTTTTTAGGGTAGGTTACTCTGAGATTTTGGATGTCAAATATAAACAAATTGATGAGATATGGACATGTGGTTGATCAATTCAAGAAGTGATCAAAGAAACATATTTCTGAAGATCAGTTACTTTAGTTTAGGCGATCCCTATTTAGCAACCCTTGAACGTGTGAACACTACCTGTTTAAGCACTCAATTGTTCTGCAAGGATCCATATCCTAGATGAACAGTATTCAATATTTCAATGAACATGTTCTAATGTCACTTTGTTATTTATTTTCTGCAGACTTATCCTAATCCATTGCGTTCCAATCCTGCATATTCGGTTGTGAAGTAAGTTACATTTGAGTGACTGCATCTACTTTTCTTCAAGAACTACTTCTAATTTTTTTTATTAAGTGAACTAATCAGATCAGAAACTGTATCCAAACTTAAAAGGTTAAAACTTGATTATTACATTTTAAAACAACTTCAAGATTGAAGAGAACAATTTGGTGAGTTTAAGAATAGACAAAGCAGCCTTGGAGAAGCTGCTGGAAGAAAAACAAATGCTGATATCAAGTCTCTACAGGAGAAGTATCAGCAAAGAGTGTCGGCCCTCGAAAGAAAGTTAAATGGTTTGCATATTTGTAGAAGCTTAGTTTAACACCTCTGTTTTAAAAACACTGCAGGGAAGTATTTGAAGAAAGTTTTATGGTCCGTACTTTGAAAATTTTGTCACCAAAGACTTTTGCTGATTTATCTCAACTTATAAAACTGAACAAAAAGGTCCTTATAAATTTTATGGATTTGATTATGCAAAAAATAAAGAACTTTTAGTTGAACTTTTATAAGTTTAAGCACTTTTTCTAAATCTGACATTTTGTTTAAATCTGACTTTTTGTTAAAAATGAAGTCCATGGGGCATTTTTGGTGAGTGTTTATTAGTTAAAGGATATAGTTATGCAAAAATGAAGTCCAGGTTTGTGAACAAGCACAAAGTCTATAGGCTTTTTTTTCCCTTTTATATTATTTTTGGCAACTACACATAACTAAAATGAATTTAAAGGTTGTATGTGCTAAAAATGCACTTTGGGTGACTTTATCAACCAATTTCACCTATTTTTGTTTAGCTAGATATGTTGGTTTGATCATTTGACATGCTTGGGTTAAAAACATATTCTAAACTGACCCAATTGTAAGTGAACGGGTCGGCTTTAACATCTGTTCTCAGGTAAGTGAATGTAGATGTGACGAACTGGTTATGCAAGATCCTAAATGTATCAGGCCTCTTTTGAGGCAGATTGAGGCTATGCAGGCATTCTTTGGTTTGACATGGCACCATGAGCTTTATGGTTTGAACACTTGTACTAGGAACGATCTGCTAGAAAGGCAGAAGCTTTGCTGTGAGGAATCACTAAACATGCGGCTTCAGGTTTGATAAATGGTATATGTGTGTAGTTTCTTTGAAGTATAAATTATCTCAAGCCCAGTGATATTTTTTGTTTTGTATGAATCTTCGAGGCATTTGAAGGAGGGAACTCAACTAGCTCTACTGAGGAGAAGGGAAGATCTTCAAGATTACCAAGGTAGGTTCAGGAGTCGTGCATAGAACAGAACAGAGCAGGTGATTTTATCTCTTTTTCGTGCACAGAACAGAGTAGGTGATTTTATCTCTTTCTCGCTTCTGATTTCCCTTTTCATAGCTTTCAAAGTAACTGTTGAAGCTATGGTTGTGAGGTACTGAGGCTTCTATGGACTCAAACTGAAGTGACAGACGAAGACCAACAACAATCTTCTCATGAAATCTACTGGTAAGATCAATTCAACCTCAAAACATTATACTCATCAGAGTTTAGGTGTCAGTGATATATTCTTTAGTGTAAAAACTAATAAATTGTTGACCTTTTAGGTTGAATTTGGGAAGAATAGGAGGCTGAGGAGGGTGCATCGATTTCATGTAGTGGCTAATGTAACCAATTCTTTCAGTTCCAGCTGTTAAACCAAACAAGTTCTTATATATAAGTTTCAACTAATATGAAGGATTTGAGCTTAAGATCAATCAGATTATGACTTCACTTTTAAGGTTACAATTAAATTTATATATTTGTTACTCGGCTTTATCTGTAATAACTTGATTTATATTTTACAGAAACAATGAGTCAGAATGTTGAGATGAAAGAACCACAAGTCTCATATTTGATTGCAACCAATCGTAGATTACCACATTTTGTGTGAAATTGCGTTTCCCATATGACCCTACAAGGTATATTTTGTAAGGACTTTTGTAGTCTTCACTATCTGTATGGCTTTTGTAGTCGAAAGATAAAAACAGTAGTCTTTGCATTTTGGTAAGTTAACCCATTCTTAACTTAAGAAATTCGTATTGCAGGCTATAATGGTTTCTTCAAATCCTTTACAGGTGTTCTTGAGATTTTGTGAGCAATTGGTGGTGTTAGGGTGTTATTCGTGATCAATAGATGGTATTCTTGAGCTTCCTCAGGAAGCAGAAAACATTCTGAAAAACAAGTAGGAACAGATATTGCGCTATCTGATGAGGCAACTGCCATTGCTGATGACTGCATTGAAGTTGAAGCTGATTACAAACAAAACCAAGTGATGATGCTAAGTTGGTTCCACAATATCTTTTGTGTTAATAGAAGAGGAGCTGGGAGGTTTTGTAGACCAAGTTGCTACCACCTCCCATGATGGGCAAGATGCATATGAACAAGTAGGTTCCATTGCTGATGACTGCATTGAAGTTGAAGCTGATTACAAACAAAACCAAGTGATGATGATGCTAAGTTGGTTCCACAATATCTTTTATGTTAATAGAAGAGGAGCTGGGAGGTTTTGTAGACCAAGTTGCTACCACCTCCCATGATGGGCAAGATGCATATGAGTCAGAGCCACATGGGCTTCAATCTTATGCACCCGAAGTGTGTGAAAGTGTTAAAGAAGGCCAACTGCATTTTGTTTTCTATTAACATCTTCAATCTGCTGCACGTACAATGTCGATGATTCTGACACTAACGTTACGTTTTATAGGGTTTGGCGATGCGATTGATGTAGTTTGAGCTCTTGGTTCTGTTTGTGGGGCCTGAAACCAACAGTGGGCTTCAGAGAGACGATCCGCCTAAAACCGAGTTTGTATTCGTTTTCGTTCTCGTTTTTCAATCTGCAATAGAATGTCGATGATTGTGAAACTATCGTTACAGATTCTAGGGTTTATCGATGCGATTGATGCATTTAGTTTGAGGAATTTTGATTCTAGGGTTTCGACAATGCTCCTGGTTTAGAGGATCAAACCATTAGTTCTGCTTCCACCTTTGACAATGCTATTCCATATATATATTTGTTAATTTATCAGTTTAGATGTTTGATGCAAGGGTTTCATGATTTTGGTACAAAAAACACAAACTATCTCAAGTGTAGTGATGGTTTTTCGTTTTATATTACCTTGATTATATTATAGTTTTAATTTCTTCATTTCATCGAGGAAACATTCTGATTTTTTAGAAAAACATGATGATTCTTCAAGGCATTTGAAGGAGGGAGATGATGTTGATGACTCAACTACCTCTACTGAGGAGAAGGCAAGTGTAGAAATCTTATATCCTGAATATCATCATAACAGAACATAACAGGTGATTTGATCTCTTTCTCCCTTCTGGTTTCCCTGTTCATAGTTTTCATAGTAACTGTTGAAGCTATGTGAGGCTTTGAAGGCTTAAAATGGGTTTTGCAATGCGTTTGATCTGACGAATCGAGAAGAATTTTGACAATGCTCCACCGTTGGATTAGAAGATCAGACCGGTGGTTCTGCTTCCACCGTTGATGGTAAGTACTTATTTGATCACTACTTAATTCCATATCTATTTGTTAATTTAGTCGTTAGATGCTTGGGTTTCAGGATTATGGTACCAAAACACAAGTAATCTCAAGCCTAGTGATGCTTTTTTCGTTTCATATTACCTTGATTATAGTTCTAATTTCTTCGTTTCATCTTCAGTAAAAACACGACGAAGGAAATAAACTCTGAAATCCATGAGGATACCTACTATCAGGTGTTCACGGTGGTGGTGATCGTTCTCTTATCAAGGAGTCGTGCACAGAACGAGACGGTGCTTTCCTACCTACAGGGGATGCAGGCTATGTGCTTGAAGATGTGCCTCGCTTAACTGATTACATCCCTAATCTCCCTGTAAGTTTATATGCATCTTGATTGATTTGATTTGATTTGTTTGTGTTGTTTATGAGAGAACAATATTCAATATTTCAATGAACATGTTCTAATGTCACTTTGTTATTTATTTTCTGCAGACTTATCCTAATCCATTGCTTCAATATCTTACCTATAATGGATCCCAGGCAGTACTTTGTTGATGCAGATGATACCGTGCCTCAAAAGGTAGATTACAGAAAATTTTCTTCTTAGTAAGCATTATCTATGATATTCACAGTTGACAGTTCTTATTCATAGTAAATACCAATCCAATTTAAAACGCCGGCGACATAAATCTCATGTATTCAGCGCAGTATTCACGGTGGTGGTGATCATTCTCATATCGGTGCTTTCCTATGTCTCTTTCTCGCTTCTGATTTCCCTTTTTCTTGTTTTCATGTTCTTGATTTGGCAGATACTAGGGACATCAACATTACTCTTCTTTGACTTCAACATCACTTCAAGAAAGTATCAAAATCAATAGCAATCTTCTCATGAAATCTTCTGGTAAGATCAATTCAATCTCAAAAACATTATACTCATCATATTTTAGGTGTCAATGGCATATTCTTTAGTGGCTAATGAGAACTTTTTTTCTGTTACATATGTGCTTGAAGATGTGCCTCACTTAACTGATTACATCCCTAATCTCCCTGTAAGTTTATATGCATTTGTGATTTGCATCTTGTTTGTTTTGATTTCATTTGATTTGTTTGTGTTGTTTATGAGAGAAATGGACTGTGGTTGCATTGACTTTTGGGTCGGCTTACGGTTTTTTTTGCCGTATTTTAGTTCTAGAAGGGGTTCTAGTTGTAACACTAGAAGTGTGTTGTGTGCGTCTTTATGGATCTGTTGTAGGTTACACTGAGATTTTGGATGTCAAATATAAACAAATTGATGAGACATGGACATGTGGTTGATCAATTCAAGAAGTGATCAAAGAAACATGTTTCTTAAGGTCAGTTACTTTAGTTTAGGCGATCCCTATTTAGCATTTCTCGAACGCGTGAACATGACCTGTTTAAGCACTCAATTGTTCTGGAAGGATCCATTTCCTAGATGAACAGTAGTTAATATTTCAATGAACATGTTCTAATGTCACTTTGTTATTTATTTTCTGCAGACTTATCCTAATCCATTGCGTTCCAATCCTGCATATTCGGTTGTGAATTAAGTTACATTTGATTGACTGCATCTACTTTAAGAAATACTTGTAATTTTTTTATTAAGTCTATTAAATGCATTAATCACTAACCTATGATGGATCCCAGACAGTACTTTGTTGATGCGGATGATACCGTGCCTCAAAAGGTAGGTTGCAGAAAGTTTCTTCTTAGTATGCATTATCAATAATATTGACAGTTGACAGTGTTCCTATTCATAGTAAATACTAATCCAATTTCAAAAACACTGATTCTAGTGATCCTTTTCGTTTCATATTACGTTGATTGTAGTTTCAATTTCGTCGTTTCATCTTCAGAAATACATGACGAATCTTCATGGCATTTGGAGGGAGATGACTCTACTGATGACCAAGGGAAGTGTGGAAACAAACTCTGAAATCTAACGCCGGCGACATAAATCTCATGTATTCAGCGCAGCGTTCACGGTGGTGATGATCGTTCTGTTATCGGTGCTTTTTTACGTCTCTTTCTCGCTTCTGATTTCCCTTTTTATGGTTTTCATGTTCTTGATTTGGCAGATACTATAGACATCTTCAAGAAAGTATCAAAGTCAACAACAATCTTCTCATGAAATCTTCTGGTAAGATCAATTCAACCTCAAAAACATTATACTCATCATATTTAGGTGTCAATGGTATATTCTTTAGTGTACAAATAAATAAATTGTAGATTTTCTAGGTTGAATTTGGGAAGACCATGAGGTTGAGAAGGGTGCATCGATTTCATTAAGTGGCTTATCAAATCAATTCTCTCTGTTCCATACGTGTGGGTAAGTATATACACACAACAAACACTCAAATGATGACAAACCCTGAAAGAAAGGTATTAATGGTTTGCATGTTTCTAGAAGCTTAGTTTAACAACTTTGTTTAAAAAACACTGCAGGGAAGTATTTGAAGAAAGTTTTATGGTCCGTATTTCGAAAATTTTCTGTCATCAAAGCATGGAAACTCTTGTAAGAATGCTAAATAGTTTGTATCTTCTCTATCTTTCTAAGTGCAGTTGTCAAATAAAAAAAACTACAGACTTTTGCTGATTTCCTACATAAGTCACTAGACTTTATCCCAACTTATAAAAGTGAACAAAAAGGTCCTTGTAAAGTTTATGGATTTGATTATGCAAAAAATAAAGAACTGTTAGTTGAACTTTTTTAAGTTTAAGCACTTTATCCTAAATAGGACTTTTTGTTTAAAAAGAAGTCCATGGGGCATCTTTGGTGAGTGTTTATTAGTTAAAGGATATAGTTATGCAAAAATGAAGTCCAGGTTTGTGAACAAGCACAAAGTCTGTAGGCTTTTTTTTTCCTTTTTTTATATTATTTTTGCCAACTACACATAACTTATCCATGATTATGCAAACTTATCAGAAGCTGAATCTGAATCTCTGTATCCAAACATAAAAAGTTATAATCTTATTAGGGAGAGTTTAAAAAAAGACAAAGCAACCACGGAGAAGCTGGTGCAGGAAACAATAGATAAGAACAAAGCTGAACTTGTAGCACAAAAGGAACACTTGATGAATGCACTGAACACTGCGAAGGAAGAAAAATCACTAGCTGAGGCACGGGCCAATGAGGAAGCGAGAACTGAACTTGAGAGTTGTTTAAGGGTGACTAAAGAACGAGAAGCTATGCCAGTTCAAACTTTGAAAGAGTTAAGGCCAACTCTGATCGAGCAGAAAGGAACACCGGTTTCAGTCTAAATTTACCAAATTCGGTAACTTTTGCTGAGGTCAAAATGATGAGCTCGAGCAGGTTGGTGTTAAAGCATGTCCCAGGTAAAAAATGGGCTAAGTTGGTTTGGGTGACCCATAAACAATTTTCCTTTCATTTTAGATTTATTATGATTAATGATCCAAAACTTTGAATAAAATGATTTTAGAGGTCGTCTGTGCTAAAATGTGACTTTATCAACCAGTTTCACTATTTCGTGTTTAGCTAAATATGTTGGTTTGAACTTTTTGACATGCTTGGGATAAAACATATTCTAAACTGACCCAATTGTAAGTGAACTTGCTGACTTTATCATCTGTTCACAGGAAAGTGAATGTAGATGTGAAGAACTAGTTATCCAAGTTCCTGAATCTATCAGGCCTCTTTTGAGGCCGATTGAGGCTATAAAGGTATTCTTTTGTTTGACATGGTACCTTGATCTTTATGGTTTGAACACTTGTATTTCTTTAATAGGAACCTACTACTAGAAAGGCAGAAGTTTGGGCTGTCATGGAGGGATCACTAATCATGCGGCTTCAGTTTGATAAATAGTATATGTGTGTGTGTACTTTCTTTAAAATATAAATTATTTATATTTATAAATTTCTTGATAACTTATTTTCATGATGCAGAGGACAAAGCTGCAGCTATAGAGGAAAGAGACCATTCTATTAGTGCACATTTATCCCAAACATTATCCCCGATTAATCTTCTTGAAGCTCAGGTGCTTTTGTTTTTTCTCTTTAATTGGTTATATGGAAAAATTCGATGGGTTGGGTACCGGGTGAAAATAGGGAAAAAAGCTTAATTACGGGTCGGGGTGGGTTGATTGGAGCACTTATACAAAATGTTTTACTATTTATAAATAATAATCGTGTTATATATGAATTACAAAATTACATTTTTTCCAATTATAATATAATATTTTCATCAAATGATTTAAGAGATAAAATTATTTGAATCAACCAATAAATCAAGTCAAGTAAAATAAGAGACAAAATTACACCCCATATATCAAATTACATTATATTTTCATCAAAATAATTTAAGAGATAAAATTATACCCCATAAATCAAATTAAGTAAAATAAACGAACAAGATATGACTCTTTGTTAGGCTTAAAAAGAAACTAGAAAGAAGAAGACTACGCAATCAAAGCCAATATGATTAGTTGTTACCGCTTTTATTCCCTCGGTAAATTTGGTGACATTCGGTTACCAAAAGAATAGTACATGTACAATATTAACCCTAAACTTTACATCTATCATGCATTGGTAAGTCTATCCACCACCACCCAATTGATGCTTTTACCTTGGACTTTAGGCAACCCAGAAATAAAAATCCACGGAGATGTCAGTGAATATAGATGTAGACACAGCTAGGTGATGTTGGGTTAATCTTGGTCGGGTCATGGGTCTTATATTTAAGTCACATGTTTTATTTAGTTTATGCAGCAATTTTAGTTTAAAAGAGTTAAAAAAATAGAGTAGAGAGTGCCAAGTAATAAGCCTATTTTGTAGGAGCACTAACCCATGTTTGCATGTTGCATGTTTTTTTAGTCTATTTATATGTATTTTGGTTTCAGTTAATGAGTAGCAAGAAGTCTTTAAGCAGTAAATCATCTCTTCTTATGTGTTTGATTTGGGGCCTGATCCAACAGGTGATTAAGCAAACGAGGAGTAGCAATAGTTTCATATTTGGCACACTGACACATAGGCCATTCTCTTCATATTTAGCACGCTGACACACATGTCGCTCTTTTATGGCTTGATGAACATCTTTATAGCACCTTTCCTCATAAAATATCAGATTTAGACAACATAGTGTTGGCTTAAACCTAGAATGACCACCCAACGAAGAAGGATCACAAAAATTAACAATGTCATCTCTAGGGGTAGGATCCCTGCCCAATAAGGTCTTTCCTTTCCTTGTTAGTATATTACCATCCCATTGTTTTACACTTGATAAACATGATGATAAATCAATCAACATACCAACATTGTTGCAATTTGGTCCCACTTTGTGGAATTAATGGAACTCGGAGTAATGGATAGTAAGGCTAATCAGGTATCCTTGATAAGGCATCAAACATGAGCTTAGAAATGGTACCAAACCCTTATATTATCCTCCTATAGTGGGACCAAATTGTAAATCCTTTGACTATTTAACATGGTAGGCGTAGGACATACCCTAACTACCTAGATATTCTGAGAGGATTAGTACCCCTTCCATGGTAATAATATAACATAAATAATTGTTGATATATGAAGAGCATGAAGCTATCAAAAACTTAAAGATTCAGCACTGACTTTCAACTCCCGAATTCTGCCATGTGCCGAATCACTGCCGATCAACACTCTCAAAGTGATGAACTGCTCATTTGACTGATTATATAAGCACTCAACTGGATGAGTTGTTGACCAACTGCTACACTAGACAAGACTATATGTACCGAAGTATATTGACGGCTGCAGTGTTCTATCTTTTGGAGACAACATTTTACTGAAGATGCTGATCTTTGATGTGTTGTTTGGTTGTCTATGATGTGGATATGTTTTCCTAAATTAGGAATATATGTAAAGTGATTTGTTTTTTGTTTTTAGATTTCTTGGTATAAATACCTATCACTTGTATAGTTTTGAGGTTAGCTTGTTAGTCCACTTGTTTTTTGCTAATTGTTATTCTTTGTACTAAAAAAAGATTAATTAAGTAAATACTTTAAAAGAACATCGTGTGTCTTTATTAATATTCAAAATATCTATGTTTGTTAAATAAGACAATTGATTTAGATTTCGGATGTGTCATTTGTTGATCACTAGAAAAGTCTTGTTAGTTAATAATCGGATCCAACAAGTGGTATTAGAGCTCTGGCTCTTTATTTGCTTGAAGTCGCCTTTCAACAAAACATTTGTTTTCTTTTGATCATACTTTAAAACACATTAGTTTCTCACAATCTTTAGAATGATAATTTATGGGGACTCGTCTAGTGCTTTGCTAAGCATCAAACGGAGATGTAGAAGAAAAGAAATGGGTACTGGTAGAGGCATGTCAAAGACAGTCAAAGATATTTAATGTTTGAACTGCAAAAGAAAATGGGAATTTCAGAATTCAAGACCGTTAGTTTTGAAAGAAAGAAGAAAGTTAGTACAGTCACTAATCTTATGATACTCTTATTTGTTGTGTAGAATATTCTACATAGTCATGGATTATGGATTCTGGGGCATTTATTAAAATCAATGTCTAAACCCATCAATTTTGAAGGATAAGGAGAAGGTTAATAAAGCAATCGATAGTTCTGAATTTGATGATACTATTATATGTTATGTAGAATATTCAACCGAGTCATAAATTATGGATTGAATTGGATTATAGGGAATCTTTTCATGCTACATCCGGCACAAATACGATAAAGATTTTGCGAATGTAACTTTAGTAAAGTTCATTTCACTAATAATCATACTCTTGATGACACAGGAATAGGAGATGTAGAGCTAAAAACTCCATTGGGTACCTAGCAGACCTTGAAAGATGTTCGTGTCATTCCTAACTTTAAAAAGAAGTCGGTATCTATTGAGTAGTTGAATAACCAAGTATATGATGTTATGTTTGGTTGGGGACAATGGAATGTTATGAAAGGGAATCTTCTAATTTCTAGAGGTAAAAAGAGGGATATTTTATATTCGGATGAAGTTTAAACCGATTGGGTGAATGACGTGACTAGTGGTCAGATCAATCCGGTCTATGGCACTGACTACTCGATCACGTGAATGAAAATAGGATGAAAATGCTCGTTTCCAAATGATAGTTTCTAGAGTTTAGAAAAGGTTGAATCTAGATTTTATGAGTCATGCATATTTTGAAAAAAAAAAGATATCTTTTTGTGAAGATGGAAAAGACACCCAATTTAAAAAGTCATTTTTCATTTGTCAAACAACTTATTAACTTTTAATTAACAAGTCAAAAGTTGTTTGAAAGTAAGCAAATCCAAATACCCACTTACGAGTAACTTTGGAAGCAAAATCAAAATAATGACTTAATCATTCAGATATCATGAAATTAAATAGGAGAATTGGTACCTTTGATGTTAATTTGAAGTCTTCTTGCTTCCATAAACCACTTTTGACATACCAATCACGAGCCACCAATCCTTCTGAGATTAGAAAACATCAATAAAATGCTAGAACAGTGACTTCATCGGTCAATGTATCGAGGGTGGATGTAACAATAGTTCCTTTTTCCTTGCATTTGACCAAATTGATCTTATCTAAACCTGAATTGTGGCTCAATAAGATCTCTAGATATGAAATCAATTCGATCAAGGTGGAGTCAGCTTCGTGGGCTCTGTTGTCGACAATTGCTTTGATTGAGTGCTAATGGTGCTTGAAGAAGTCGTTGTTTTATGCAATCTCCCATGAATTGAAGAGGGTGAATCACTTAGCGAGTTCGTCTTGGAGTTACTTGGACATTGTGCAGGTTAATCATATTTTTATCATTAGATCTCGTTAAAAGATATAATTTTCATAAAAAATATCACATTTATCATAGAAAAAATAATTTTATCAAAGAATCATTATTTTTAATATGCATACCAGCCCCAAAAGGTAGAAAACATGTCAAAAAGGAGATCTAAAACTCATCTTATCAAGCCTTTAAGTAAAACCCCTACAACCAAAGGTAGAACTTCAAATCTACACATATGCGCACGTAAAGATTCAAACTTTACGCTTGGAAACACGTAGAAAACGACTTAGGAGTTTAGATCTAAGAGAAGGCACCCTAAAATCATACATTTGATCGATTCTTCAACTTTCTCTCTCTAGAATTAATTGTAAGCTTTCTTTCTCTAGAATTAGGATTGTTATGGGTGATTGGGAGTGAGGGGAGGGATGGCTCCTTCCCTTTTATACCCGCGCATGGGCATATTTTGCTTTTTCCCTTCCTTTTATTTAAAATATCTCCTTTATTTCTTTCCTTCCTTTTAAGGATTTCCAGGGTTACAACATGCCTACTAACGCAAGTCTCTATATGCCTTTGCATGTTCCTTCATAGTCGTGGGTTAATATTAGCATGGAGTTTGTGTTGGAGTTGCCACGTACTCAAAGGGTAATGATTCTATTTTTTTGTTGATCAGTTTTCTAAGATGGTCCACTTTATTCCCTACAAGAAGACAATTGATATTGTTAAGGTGGTGCAACTTGTCTTCCGTGATGTGTATCACTTACATGGATTGTCTTCTTCTATTGATTCTGATCGGGATACCCGGTTTTTGAGTCACTTTTGGTGCGGTCTATGGAAATGGTGAACTCAGCTTTAGTAGTGCTTATCATCGATAAACAAACGGCCAAGCTGAAGTTGTTAATCGTTCACTTGGTAATTTGATGAGATGTTTGGTTGGTGATCATTTGAAAGCACGGGATCGGAAACTATACCAAGCTGAGTTTGCTCACAATCATGTTGTTAATCGGAGCACTGAGTTTAGTCAATTTTAGATAGTCTACTCGTCTCAGCCCCGAGGACCACTTGATTTAATGTCACTTCATATTTCTTGTTCTAATCCAACTATTTTTCAAGATTCATATAATTACTACTTTTTAGTTTTAGAATCTAGTTTATGTTGTGCCAAAATTCCAATATCTTTATATTTTATTAGTTATTATAATGTAATTACATTAGACATAATAAAATACAAGTATATTATGTTAAAATTTTTGAATGACGTTAGTGATTAGTAGTTAATAACACTAAAAATTATTCTTTAATGTTAGAGCTAGAACCTAAAAACTCCTAGAAAGACAAAACATGTCACATTTTCTTCCGACCATTAGGCCAAAAGATCACTAGCATGTTATGTTAACTAACAATGGTTAGGCCAAAAGATCACTAGCATATTATGTTAACTAACAATGGTTGAAGTTATCACTATACTTTAAAAACCAAGTTGTGTCACATCCTCTCCATTTTTGGGAAGTTAACCCAGGTTCAAAACTCACGGGTTTCACTTTTTTTTGTTATTCTGCTTTTACTTTTCATATATTTGTTTTTATAAACTATTTTATTTTCTTTCTTCCTAATTTCTTTGAAAAAAATTTCGTTTTAATGTAGTTGTTTCAGAGTTTCAATTTTTAATACAAGTTTTATCAACGCCACAAATTTGTCTTGGTGTTGATTTTTTAAACGGTTTTGATTTTTTTTCAAGTTTCAATGTTAATTATTAAATGGTTTTGCATAGGGAATTGACATACTTATTTTTATTAATGCTTTAACCTCATATCTTTATATTGTTCAACATCCCGCCGTAACGTGCAAATATTAATATATACTAGTTTAAATACAAACATGACATGTCATCTATAGCTTCCCACTCAAAACCAACGAAAAGAGATGATTAATAAAAAAAGTAATTTTAATCTAAAATTTGATATATTACGTAGTTTACTTAAATTATTAAAGGGTGAACATATTTTGTAATATATATATATATTACGTAACATAATATGTTTACAACATTAGTTTTAAATATATTGATGTTGCTATTAAAAATGCTTCTTCTTTGATCATTTTTTCTAGAAACTATTTGTTTGATAGGAGGGTTTCTAGCTGTATTTAAAATTTACTTTAACATATAACGACCATGTACTAATAAAAATAATGACGAATTTATGCGAGTTTATAGAAAATAAGGTTAAGTAAAACGAGGACCCTAAGTACTGTCAAATCGGTACGTACAACATCCCTATTGCTGGACCTTTACGGACTTGCTAGAAACGGAGTACCGTGCCGGTAGGATCCCTATAAAGAAAGCCGTAATTAAAGAGAAGACTACTTGGAATTCGGTGGCCTGAAGGAACAAACTCTTTACGATCCAAAACGAGATGCCATAATAAATAGCGGTAGGAGGAATAAGGCCCGATATGGACTCGCTCTGGACCATAAATAAGGACTAGGAATTGTGTCTTCATGTCCCTGTCACAATAACTCGACCAAGCCGAAAAAGTCATGTAATTTAGCTCTATGCTCTATGAGGACCACAGGATTTTTTTGATTCCCCCTCCCGATCGGTCCTATAAAGGGGATGCCCACGCTCCTGCTTATCTAATAGGTCTAAAGCATCGCTTAAGCTTCAAGGCTTGTATCTGGGAAAGAATCAGCTTTCTGGCACCATTCTTGAAAGCTTGGGGCGTTTGAGCAATTTGGTAAAGCTGAACTTCACTAGTAATAAGAATTGATTTGGTCCGGTACCAACAAGTTTTGGGAACTTGGAAAAGAGCTGACTCGTTTAGATTTGAGTTCTAATGAGCTCAGTGGTGAGTTTCCTTCATGCTTGCGAGCATAATAAACCCCGCTGGGCTTTATGTTCAGCAGAATGGACAGGTTTATTAGTTTTTCTTTAATTCCATAGCATGAAACATTATCTCATAGATGAAAAAAAGATGTCACTTGCTTAAGTCAAGCAATCCTAGAGACCAAGAAGAGTTTGCAGCTCCCTCTACGGGCCTCATCAAGGCAGACCCAAAGAGAGTAGTGAGGGGAGAGGAGTGAAAACCCGACTCAAAGCCTAGTAGATCTATTCCTGCTACCTTACAACCGGGAGGTTGAGTTGAAGAAGTTGTGACACAACAAGCTATTGCTTTCGAGTCCAAACTTAAATTGCCTATCATATATTATCAACTCTAAAAGTCACCTTTTAATATAAAATCATTAAAATTCATCACTCGATGTTATAAAACATGACCAAAATTTTTTAGGTTTTTATAAGCTTATGCGTCATGGTATTTTGATAAATAAATAATTTTTAATTATTTATAATTTTGTTATTATTATTAGGTTGGAAACTCATATATTACATAAGTTAAATACATCTAGCATCTTAAAATCATAATTTTTTCTATCATATTAAATAAAACTTATGTATTCAGTTATAAAAAAATTTCAAAGTTATTTTATATCAGTGTTTTATTATTTTTTAAATCTTTCTAGGTTTCCTAATTATAATTATTGTCTTCTTATTTGTTTATTTTAATTTTATCTTCGTTTTATACGCATCCTTTGTATTTAAAAAAAATACAAAGTAAAAAAAAGCTTTTATGATTATAAATAGTTACATTTATACTTATCCTATGAAGAAACACAAAAAGATTATACTATTACATCACTATTATATTTAATTTATTTTGATTACTTAGGAATATTAAGTTTGCAATTAACTTGATAAAATGAGATTAATTACTATTGATTTGTCTTTTTAATTTTAAAACATATTAACATAGAATAAGCGTATCTATTTTAATCGTACTAGCATATTAGCCTGAATGTATGTACAAAAAATTCTGATCACAATAAAAATCAATATATATAAGCAACTAACCACTGGTCCCTCTTTAGCTATTCCTCTTTTTTACCCGTTTGAGATAAACCAAGCCTTAATATACCAACAATGGGATATGGAGCATTTCCTTTTAGTATAACTAAATACCTCTCGAGGGGAAAGTAACATATAATGTGTCTCTTGCTGGATAAAGTTTCTGCATGTGTAGTACTGGAAAATCATGCATATTTAGAGGTAAACTCTTTATGAGATTGTTTGTCACACCCTCAAATTCCACAACCGGGGTAATACCGTTAGGCGCGTGACATACCAGGATCTTAGCCGTTAGTTACACCAAACGACGCGTCAATTACAATACATGATTTCCAAATTAAATAAAGTTTCATAAAATCAGAATTAAGTACGAAACATGACAATGAATGCGGAAGCGTATAAACCATAAGTCAAACGGCGCAAACACGCGCAAAACTAGTTAAGTAAAATGTATAGAAAAATGCAATGTCTTTGTTAACCCAATGATAGTGATGCAATGATGAATCCTAGTCGTGCTCGCTTAAGGACCTGAAAGAAACATGCTAAAGTGTCAACACAAGGTTGGTGAGTTCACAGGTTTTGATAAATTGTACATAACAGTAACTGATGCAGTAATCAAAATAATATCAGTAGATAGCTAGTCTACTCAACAAGTTACTAAGTGTATGAAGTTCGCAACCGACGCTGACAATGTAAAGAAATGCCTCGGCTGTGAACACCGGTCACAGCAACATAAATTAGGTCAATTAAACACCCGTTTGACGAACGTTGTGCTAGCGCGACTAGCCCGGGTGGGGTTTGTCAAACCCAGTAGATCTACTCAGAATTACCTC
>BJCM01154683.1:0-18101 GCA_018326385.1 Flaveria bidentis | reverse complement strand
TATTTTGCGGTCAAAAAGTCAAAACGTAGAGAAGCTAGTATTAAAGAGGAATTTATACCAAACATCCTTCTTCCATAAACTAAACCACCGTCCACCGACGACGGAAAAGGAAAAGCTTTATCGTATCGTCTTGTCGCCGGAGTATCATTTCTCTCTCGCAAGCAGGTAAAACAACTTGTTATATTCATATGTTTTTACCTAATTGTTACCTTCGTTAACCGCTTAAATTCTGATATATTTGAGTTCAACGACAATCGGATGTATTTTACGCCCAATTTTCCACAATTGCCGATAACTTCCGTTCCACCAACTGTTCTTGTTTCTCAAGACGATTTGTTGTTCCTTCGATTATTAATCATGTCCGGTATTCATGATGTTTTTGTGTTCTACTGATTGTTGAATACATCTTAAGGTTTACGACTTTGATATGATTTTCGTGTGCTATGGTTGGAGCTAACTCGATAATTAATTATTATTATTCTATTTTCTGCTTATCATTTCCATTGCTGATCGATACAAGCTTCTACACAAATTCATTTCCGTTGCTGCTATATATTGTGTAATTTTCAATTTAGCATCGGATTACCGAGTTAGGTTTATGTACGAGCTTTTGTTTTGCTTTTGATTCTGTACCTCAAAAGGATCTACAAGCTTACCATATATGCATGTATTTATGCAATTGAGCTTTGAATTAGGGAAAGGGATTATTAGAAATTAGGAGTCATGTCTACGTATGGGGGGGGGGGTTGGTTTTCAGTGATTGGATTTTTTACTGCTACTGGAAGCTTTCAAGAATAGAGATGTGTATTTTGAGACAGTTTTTTGGTTTATAGGTGGTGGCATAAGATATAATGTTAGTGATCCATCTGAGCTTGAAACTCAAAATATAGTGAAAGCCATGAAGAATTTTGTAACTAGTTTCTTGTGTCGTTTGTTGTGTACATCTTTTCGATCAAATTGAATTTTGAAACTAGTCTTCCAACTTACTATCTAGTATAATGAAACTAGAATTGTAGAAGCCTACATCCATCCTCGCGTATGCATTCTTGCCTATTGCTCTGACTTTATGTGCGTTATATTTTATGATGAGTTCCTAAATTATGCATATCCTTTTTATTATTTTGAATGTGTTGACATGACTAAGTGCACTGTGCACACATTATTCAGTGATTTTCTATATCTTCATTGCCTTGAAAACTAAAAAACGTGAGAAAATACTGAGGGGTAGGTTCATCCTTTTCTTTTTTTTTGTTTCAGCAACCCGGCTGCTTGAACAACACAATTTTCGGCAATTTCAGAATTCAGAAGCTGAAGGATAGGAGAGATGAGGTAAGGTCTATTGACATTTGCGTTTGATTATGTGTCCTTATATGTTGGTTTCTGTCTTTCTCTTTTATGAGTTTGTTTGGCTTTTGCTCGGAATATAGTAATTCTTGTATGTAAAGGAATGTTTTGGAAATCAGGTAGCTGATGTCTAAAATAACAAAAATCTGAGTAAGCATGACCTAGAATGACGATTGTGTACCTTCTTGTTGGTCTCCACTGAAGAAGGAAAGCATGTCCCCGTATACTGAGTTCTATAAATGTCCTATGGGAGTGTCTATTTTATGCCATGAAAATAATAACTATTTCAGAAACCCAAATCAAAGAAAAATCCAGACGAGAAACGTAAAAGGAATAAAAAGAAATTACTTGAATTATTAAGGTGTCGATACACCACATCTTGTACAGTGCAAACAACTGTAATGCAATTTCCCAGTTTCCAGTGTACATCCTGTGGAAGGCATAATTTTGTAAGTTCTCCTAAAACTTCCTATTTATACCTTTCGCTTGTTAAGATGAGGTGCAATGCCTCATTTTTCCTCACTTCTATGACCACCGTTTCACACGAAATCATGGTTCTTGTGGGCTGACACCGTGCTTGACAATTTCAAGTTTTCTGCCAGATTACTTTCTTGAAGGGAGGTATCAACATGGATGTAGGTTGCTAGGATATGTGTTTTTAAGATCAGATAGATATAATGTGGGTTGGTAGCAGCGTTGATGGTGGTTTCGGAACGGTCACCGTTATGGCATAACATGAGTTTGGAGATGGAATTTGTCGTGTTGGTGATTGATTGGTGAAATTTTTTTCTGTGAGCTAAGAGGAGAAGAGATGCAAAGAAGTGATTTTGAAGAATTTCAAGCAAGTTTTTGTTTTAAAGTTGATTTATTATTCAAAACCAGTCTGTTAATACCCACAGAATGTTCAAGTGTCCTTCCAAATTTCAAGAACATGGTGCGAGAAGATTGCTGTAAGTGTGTGCTTACAGGGTGAATGGTGCTCCAACGGTATCATGAGTCTTCACTTGTGGGAGTAAGTTTTAGAGCTCATCCCCTTATGGGATAATATTCATGCAGCCATTAATGTCTGATTCTGATGATCAGACTGTCCTAAATAAGTGAGTTCATAGAATCATCGCTTTCATGTATAGTATTGAAGAGATTTAGCATGGTAGTAAGTAGTGTTGCTCCTTCTGGAGAATGAGTTTGTTGTTCTAATGAATAAGCTTTAATAACCCTTAACTTGATGAATAGAATATACGAATTAACTTTTTTGCATGCTAATGCTTGAATGATTGATCACTTTGCATTCTAGGAGAATTAACCAACCATAATTAATATTCCTGTTCTCCAACATGATAAATTTTGTTGTATATGATGACTGTCTAGATTCTATGCTTATGAAAGCAATATAGTATTATAGTATAGCATGCTACTTGAACGTATTCAATAAAACCATGTACTCTATTAATATACTAAATGAGCCTACATGAACCAAGGGCTTGTAACCCAATGGTATCAAGGTGTTTGGTAAGGTGTTTCTCCCCATAAGGTTGAGGGTTCAAGTCTCATGGTGGACATGTGGTCTAGACAAAGCCCTTCAAAACAATAAAAAAAGTGAGCCCACATGACAAACAAATTATTACACGGATTGCCCATCTCTAGCATGTAAATTGTCATTTTTAAAACTGGAGCTTTCGTCATTTCATGTCCTATTTAAACCATGTTATATAAGGTGCCGTTACCATAAGCATGCCGTCCATGTTTTATGCCGTTATATTTCCTATGGGTTTTGGTGTTGTCGCTTCAGAATTTGTTTTTTGAAGAAAACATTGATTTGTTATTTCTATATGATCTTGAAGCCGTAGGAGAGGTGTGAGATGGGATGAGGCCAACCTTGGGGAAATAGAAGCAAATAAGCCTGTAAGGAAGAAAATTACTGAACCAAAGACTCCATATCATCCTATGGTTGATTCTGATGGTATGTAGATATATACTTCCCCCCATGACTTGAGTGCATTTTATTTCATTGTTTTATTACAACTTTTTCTACCTTGTGTGTGTGTATGCTTGTGGATTCAAATGAGAATCATTTAATTTCAGGAACCATTAAAAAACATTTTATTCACTCTATTTAGCAGGAACAAACTATAACATTTAAATTGCTCTCAATATAAAATGGTTCCTAATGGTTCTTAAAAATTTAGCGGTTTTCATATGAACTCACCCCCATGCATACATTATAATACATCCCTTAGAGTGGTGATATCAAACCATTTACGTATGAGTAGATTGATTTGCATTTATGTTTTATTTTTATCTCTAATGATTGGACTCTTTAAATCATTAAGATTAGCTAATAAGGGAACAAGTCAGACGACTCGTGAACTTTTAACACATAAAGCCTCATTAATCATTTCATTCGAAAAGTAAATTTTATTGTTGAAATAAATGTAACTTTCTAATCATATTACATAATTCACAATAATAATTTATACTACAATATGAGACAAAATGTATTTTAGATCAACCCAATCCAACCCGTTTTAATCTAAACTTGTTTTGGCCTGTAAACTATCACGCCCATTAACCCGTAACTTGTAGGATCATTATCTCCTATACGGAATTCTAGTCTAGAAGGAGATTGGAGTACCGTGGATGCAGAAGCCGTTCGTTTTGCATTGAATGAGGTTGCCTCTTCTAGTAACCACAATAACTCTCATTGTTCTGGCTGGACAACATCGGACGACGAAGCAGAGGCTATGGATCAAGATGAAGGTTCTTCCTTTATCCTTCTTTCATAAATTATTTCTTCATGTGTCTTGCATCAAGAATATATCGACTCAACATCCTTGACTTTCATCGTATCAAAAAAATAATATGATTTCTTTAAAGAGAAAAATAATTTAGGATATTGTAAGCATTTGAATGTATTTTACCCATTATGACTATTGTAATTTATGGGTCAGATGGTGAATTGGACAAGAGTGCAAGGTTTGCAGAGCACAGACGGGCACACTATGATGAATTCCGTAAAGTGAAAGAGCTCCAACAGAAGGGATCCGTAGTTGAAGAATCATCCAATGATTTTGAGGAAACAAGTGACAAGCAAACAACCTCATCGTCATCATCGTCATCAATTGTTGCTGGTGTGAGGGATATTGATATCACAGATTCTTCCTCAGGCTTACCTTCTACTCTTACATAGGAACTATTGCTAAGTGGATTCTTTCTAAATGCAACATTTCTTCTAAATGAGCATTTTACTTTTTTTCTTTGTTGTGTGTACATGTTATTGACGGTCAAAACCGCAAAATAAGAGAACCAATTTTTCGAAAGGGGGTATACACACAATTACACAGTATAATAGAAATTGTAGTTTGAAACGACATCATACAAATTGTTGTTTGAAACGAGAATGGTGATGTGTACCTCTAACTCTTTACTTACAGTGTCTCAGTTGTTTGTCGAAGTTTTTTGGTTGCACTAGGAAGAGCCAAGGCAATCAAGAATAGAACAGAAATAAGGAACATCTGAAGTCATGAATATAGCTCTTAATAACCAAATCTTATAGCGACATGTTAATAAGCATTCAATCTTTGTACTAATTAATTCCATATAACCTGAGAAAAAAAAAGATTTTATATGTAATTTAACACTATCCCATTATTTAAAATAAGAACGAATTATATGGACTAACTTCTCACTATTATATTTCACAGCTACTATTCATCTGTTACATATTTTGTGAGCGGATGCAAGAGATATAATAATAAATGTAGATAAATCATGCCTTGGTTGTTTTTCTGTTTTGAACAACAATATGGGATTTCTTTAAACACTAGCCAGGGGCTAAATGAGAGCGTCATTTGAGTCGATCCATTTTTATCCTGTGAGATCGATTCTTAATCCATAAATAAGACATTGACTTTGTTGCACCAAGTAAACTTCCACCGAATTGAAGTAGGTTTGTTGTTATATACCCACTCGTTTCTTGCTTTCCAAATACTCCAACAAGCCATCGTGATGATAGCTTAGATACAAGTTTCTTTTTCCATTTGTCACCATAAACCGAGTCTTGAACTTTCATTATGTCTTTAAAGGAGAAAGTGTGTATAGGTTGAATTACAACCATTGGCTAATAGCGGTTCATACATGGGGTTTAAGATAGGATATGCTCTTAATAAACGATTGTGGGATTCCGGAAAGAGGGCACAAGATGTTTGAAATTATGGGATTTGTTCCCACATTTTGCTTTGCAACCGTTGTTTGAATCAATACTTGATTGTTGAGGATCGTTTTCTACTTTAGTTACCTCCTTCCATGAGCTTGTCCAATTTTCTTTTTGTTGGAGTCATATACCATATGGATGAAGGAGACAAGTGAATTGTCAAAATGGTATATTTCCAACATGATGGGCCTTCAGTTTTCACATTTACTTTAGACCAGAAACTAAATAAAAGCATCTCAGAATTCTCCTGATGTTTTTTACATCTGAGGATGACCATTGGCCCAAGAATAACACATCATCTGCAAACAGAAGGTAATATCATTAGCCCCCTATTTTGTAGCTTAATACCTTGATATATGCCTTATGAAACCACTTTCTTCATTATAAAAGATAGAGCTTCCATCATAGCAATAATATATAAAGATCGAGGATCCTCTTGTCAGAGCCCTTGAGAACATTAAGCTATGATTCTAAAATACCCCTTTTCAAATTAATCCTTCCAGTCTATGAGTTATAATTAGACTTTTTAGTCTAACAGTTATATTTTTTGGCCAAAAATTCAACCCAGTCTATCTACAATGTTACATTTTTGTTAATGCTTAAATTACCCCAACTACTTAAAATAATAACAAAATTTTAATTCTTTTTAAGTATATATTAAAATAATAACAAAATTTTAATTCTTTTTAAGTATATACAATAAGTAAAACCAACGTTGCTACCATCAACCACCCTCGCCTTCGTTCCCTGCCCAAATCTCACAATACCCACAAGAAAACCTTGTAAATTTATTGTAAATTGAGATTTTAACATATTTATAGAAAATCTCATCAAACGATCAAATATGAGAACAATGGAAAACTAATTCAACTTAGATCTGTTAATAGGAGTGAAGAAGATAAATCTTGAAATGCAGATATGATGTGTTTTTGATAAAATATTTTCGCACAGATTCAGTTTTAATTGGTTATTACTTATATTAACTACACACACAAAAAACAAGTGTACCTATCCTGTATTAATATAGTGTTAGTAAGAGTCGAGTATCAATTCGTGGACACATTCAGCATACTCAACAACCTTTACAATTAACTATCGGATTAGGTTTTGTTTTGAGAAAATAATAAGTTGAATTGATGCAACCAATTTTTTAGGGTTTTTAAAACAATAGTTAAAAATAAAATTAGAAAATAAAATTGAGACTTTTGGGTTTAAAAACAGGAAATTAAGGCTATAATCCATATTAGATTATACTTACATAACTATGATGAATATTGAGATGTGATTAAATATATAAGTTTAAGTAGTTATGTTAATGTTTATAAATATGAGCCGACACGGATTTCTCATTTGCCAGCTCCGTAACGGTATGAACACCAACATCGAGTAACTTACAATGCTAATACTTTAAGCCACTAGTAATGTAGGTAATACTCGTGCAACCTTTCAGCATATGAAATCTGGAAAACATAACTTGTTATTAGAAAGAAAGTTGATCAATTTCTTTTTTAACATGTCATTAACTTTATAAAACCATAACAATTACTATAGATTGTTCAAACTAATAAAAAGGAACCTACAAATGATCAAAAGCAAAAGTTATATGATTTCTAATAACCATTTCTAGTTCAATAGCCATGGATTTGTTATGAAGATCGGTTCTCGAATAAAAGATAGTTCTTCCTTTTTATAACCTTATATGACATTCACAATTACAAATCATAAGCTTAACATAACATAAATCACACCATTAGTTCATTACCAATAACATAAGTTTTATCCGATTAGGATGATAATAAGAGTTTAGCTTATAATGAACTTAAACATAAAAAAAACAAGATAGAAGATAGATATGAAATCATCAGTGAAATGGAAAAATCAAACCTGTGATCCATAATGGATGATGTTTAGACAACCCGAGCTTCTTCCAACTTGTATTTACAAGCAATTCAGCTCTTGCAACCCCAGTAAATTCTACGGAAGTAAAGGAGCCACTATTCTTCTACAGTTGTTTGAGAGCATCAAAAATACCTTCCTTAATAGCGAGTGTCCTAAGAATCTTAAGGTCCGCTATATTGTCAATTTTCTTTAAATAAGAGCACTCACTTGGAGATACGGGGCAAAGCGTACCCACAAAGCTGATGCTATGATGACTATAACTTGAGATGAAGTTAATGAGCTCATGACTCAGGAGTTTTGCCCAAGAAATGATATCAAGAAGTTGGAAGCTAAATTCTGGGAATTGGCTTAAGATAATGGTGAAAACTTAGCTCACACTAACTGGTTTGATGAGCTAAGCTTACGTGTCCTCATTTGGTCATTCCTCTCTTTCGAGTTATCAAAAGTACATCGTTGATCTTCCACTAAAAATCCAAGATATTGTTTGGGGGTAAAAACCCTAAAACTTTGGAGGACATTATCTATCTAGCTGCCTAGTCAACTGATAATCATATGAAGGTTGGGTCCTTGACAAGGAAGGGTAGTAAGAAGGCTACTGAGAATTAGAAACATAAAAGACAAAAAAAGAGCCTGAATCCTCCACAAGAAAAGGAAGGCTAAGTCGTAAAAATTTGTTATGGTTAACCCTGGTGTCCCGATTCATCAAGTTGCATGACATTTTAACAACTTTCTATTAACCAAGCCCCAGTCAAAAAACCTTACACATGAACCTTTCCTTAGTTCAATACGTTCAAGTATCATCATCCTACTAACACCTAGTGCCATGGTGCATCAGTTATGGTCATTTTGTTCATACTTATAATGTATGTAGGAATACTTCTAAGGTTGCTATTAGTTCACTCGTTGCTCAATCTCCTATTGTTATTACCTAGGATCATGCATGTTATCAATATGGTGACCCGAACCATTTCCGCAATCGATGCCCTCAGCTTATTAACACAATTCCAATGGCTCAAAGGCATGCTTTTAACATTAATGTGTAACAAGCTCAAAACAACAATGATGCGGTGAATGGTAAGTTTCTAAATAGATAATCAATATGTTTAAGTTTTATATGATACTAGTGCCAAACTTAAGTAAAACATTTTGAAAATGACAAAAAATAAAGTAGTCTTAGGCAAACTTTAGTTCATAATCATCAATCCAAAAAAAGCTACAACTAGACATATATAGGCCTCAATAAGAAAATCTTAGTAATTCAAACAACAAAGCATCGTACCTATGGAAACAACCAAGTTCACGGTTGGCGCAACGACATAGACACCACCAAAAGTGGCCAGAGACGACAATTAACATCACCACCACAACCCCATGGTTAAGAATCCTAAATATATTAAAGAAGATAGACCATCGTTGCCGCCGTCAAGGCAACCCATGCAAGTAAGGTCCGGTGGGGAGAGGCTCCATATCCCTTACAAATTATTATAACATGGAATGATCGAAGCCACAACAATCACCAACTTGGCCTACAACGCTTTACACAAAGCCAACGACATTGAAGAAGATGATGAAGAAAGGTACCGAGCATGTGGGAAACCACTACCTTAGTCTACCCAAAAATAGGAAGGCGAGGACCAACCTCTTTAAGACCACTAGTCACCCACAAACTTAGGGTCTGTTTGGTATCGGGTAATGGAATGGACGAATGAATGGAATGAATGAGAAAATGGAATGGATGAGAAAATGAAAAGAATCATTACATTCCATTATCCTGTTTGGTTATCCCTTAGTACTAATGAATCATTACTTTGTGTTGTTTATTAGGTATGAAAAAATAAAATAATGAAATGTAAAAGTAGCTATGACGGTGATGGAGAGCGGGGGTGGTGGCCAATGGTGGTTTCCGACGGCGGTGATGGCCGGAGGTAGTTTCCGGCGATGGTTTCCGACGAAGGTGGTGGCCAGAGGTGGTTTCTGACGGTGGTGGTAGCCGGAGGTGGTTTCTGGAGGTAGCGGTGGCTTTCGGTAGTTTCTTGCGGTAGTGGTTCCCGGTGGCGATGGTGGCCTTCGGAGGTGGTTTCTTGCAGTGGTGGTTCCTGGTGGTGGCGGTGGCCGGTGGTGGTTTCCGGCGGTGACGGTTGTCACACCCCGACCGACGGCAGAATCATCGAGGCGGACAAATGTAAAACGATTGTTCATAGAACATGGAACTAAGAAGTTGAAATAATATTAATTGAACATTACAAGACAATTAAATCATTACAATACAAACAGGATATAAACAACAACATAATATTTTTAATTAAACTAAGTCCAAGTCCTATATGAGCACGAAGAGATCCTCAAGTATCAAACCTGAAACATGTTAAAAATAAAGGGTCAACTTTGAAAGTTGGTGAGTTTTCATGGGTTAAACACACACACACGCACACACACACACACACACACACACACACATATATATATATATATATATATAAGATTTACAAGTAGCAATTCATTTCAATAGCTATGAATTATGCGAGTTTATAGAACATATATAGCTACAATCAAACCTTGAAAAATTACAAAATTACAAGATTAAACGATTAGCTAAGCGTACTTGGATTAACCAAGTAGGCTTGTTAGGCCCATAGATCTATGACGTCGCCAGGTTAGCAATAGTTAATGATTGTCAATATATAATGTATCTCATATAACACTCACAATAATATCAATAATCATGACAAAAAGGTAAAAATGAATTGCATGTGCATTTACAAGTATTAAGATGTTTACAAGTGTAAGTTTATAAGGTTAACATGTTTCACCCCAAAAGATGTAAAATAAAGTAAAAAGGGGCATGGAGAACTCACATGGAAAACTCATGTGCTATAAGTTGCACTTAAGATATCAATAAGAAGATAAGATGGTTCCAACGATTCTTTCACGATTCAACCTAAGATTTGGTGTCTTAGGATTAGAATAAAGTTATGATTCAAGAGTAACTATAAATTAGGGTTTCATTTGGAATTTGGGAGGTTTTAATAATTAAATTAAGTAAAAATAAAATAAAGCAATCGATTATGTTTTGGTTTCAATAAAAGATGGAATAAAGATTGAGACCGATAATGATTGATCCAATAATTTAATTAATTGATTTTTAATAAAGATTAAATATAATGTGTGAAAAAATAATAATTAATTATTTAAAATTTGATAAAGATTATTAATTGAATACTTATTTAAATAACTTTAAAATTATTTTATACAGTTTTTAAACATTTTAAATGATCTTTGTAAAGATCTTATAATATCAAAACTTTAAAACAATAATAAAGGAATAACAGAAAAGTTATATTGTTTTATAAGTTTCAAAAATTTAAGTAAAAGTGTAAGGAATAAATTGATTAAATAGTTAAGATGTAAAACAAAGATAAATCGTTAGTGAACTTAAGTAATTACATACTACTCAAGTATTTAATTTATATTAAGTGATGAATAAAGAGTAAGCATTAAAGTGTGAAAAGTAAATAAGTATTTATTTACAATATAACATGATTAAATAATTAATTGAATATTTAATGATTTAAATAATTAATTAAATAATTATTTAAATATATTAATAATGTTTTTATAAACTTTGATATTCTTAAATAAGGTAACTAAATTTAAAAATTATATGTTTTAAAATCTTTACAAATTAATTTAAAAATGTCTAACATGTTTTAATTAACAAAACTATTTTTATATTAATATTATGATATAATATTAATTTTTTGAATTAAAAATATTAAGAAAAATAACTAAAATAAAAACATGGCAGAGGCAGGGTTCGAACCCCTAACCTCCCATGTATATTAGCTGTTGCTAACCGACGGGCCAAAGGCCAAAACTTTTTTTAGAATGCAAATTAATTAATAAGAATCATTATTCGAATAACCCCCAATCCATATGAACCCTAAAATCAATTCGATCCAATTGAACACCCAATCGTACGAGTTAATCCAATTAACGTTAGGGATTTGTTTCCCATGTTAAACCGAGTATAATAATATATGTAACTTACATGATTATGTTCGAATTGATGATAATCCATAAGAAAGATAATCGTGACTGATGGCTGTCAGAATCTGTTTATCAATGTTGATATGGTTCAATTAATAAACGATAAAGCTTCCAAGGTTGATGAGGGACATAAGCCCTTTATCAATTGTATTCGAAGATGCTTCGAATATGGACTTCGACTATGTTGCAGGTCTCGTAAGGAAGATGATGATCGGATATGTTATCTATGTAATTCGAATGAAATTGAAGTTACAGATGGTTCAAGGAATGTGATTCGAATGTTTTCCCATGATTAAATAGACCCAATTGATGTTTTAACCCGTCGAACAGTTTAATGGTTTGAAGGTGAGTTTCGGTTTTGTTTCAAGGGAATTAACAATCTCATAATACAAATTAAAAGGTTCAAGAGTTCGAAACTGATGTCGTTCAAACTGAGGGTCGGTTACTCGCAATTAAAAATTGATTAATGTACGGCCCCGTTCCCGGGACGCTCACAGCTGGTCAATTATCGCACATAAAATATATTATATACATTAACTTAATTAAAACATCGCAACGGAATGAATTTAAACCATTATTTCATTTCATATAAATGATCGCTTTTGCAAAATAATACAACAGTGTTAACAATTGCAAAACATCATTTGTTTGCATTAGAATACAAAAACATCATCATTATACAAAATGGATGCCATAAAAAAAAAGCCAAGTAACGACCTCGTGCCATCCTCGGCAACATTTACCTGCCAATTGGAAAATGCACAAAAAGTCTGCGTTGCTGAGTGAGTCCTAGTTTTATAAAGCTTTATATTAGCTTTCCTTCATTAAAACATTTTCATTACTATCGCACATGATCACAAATCGTACGTACATCAAGGTAATAATTATTATCTTCATCATCCTTCGTTTCGTACATATCGCACGGTTCGCACATTTCGTACTTATCGCATTTTTCTTACATTTATTATCTTTTCACTTCTATCTAGGTCCTGTTATGTACTTAACCCCCCTCTTGAACACAAAACTATATCATCTAGGGTTAAGCGACAAGGACCCCATATCACACGTATGGAGTAGTCACATAGACTAACTCCCCCTGTGTGTGAACCCTTAAGGGTTAGCCAAGATTGCACGCTGTAAACACACAGTTGAGCTAACAACTCTCAATGAGTTGTGAACCTCCTTTCATTTGCTTGCAAGACTTTCATTCATTCATTCATTATGTTTCACTCTTATTATCTTAAATCTTTCGCTTTGTTAAGATAATACTTTACGTTCATTATCATAATCACACCACGTAAAGTCACATCATAATACATAAGCATAACATCATCACGCATCATCATACATAACATACACCATCACACAACATCATAAACATCATGCATCGTACATTCACATACATATACATATGCACCACAAGCATAAGTCATCATAAAATATAACTAATCCTCCACGGGATAACGGGGGGTTCAGGGGTGGCAGCCCCTGACACCGGAGTCCTAGGGGCAGCAGCCCCCAGTGGGGTCCAAGGGGCAACGCCCTTGGCTGGGGTCGCGCTGCCAGGTCAGCGTGAAAATTTTTTATTTTAGAACATTTGTATAGCACATTTTATTATAGAAAAATTAATGTTCCTGTTAAAACCACTTAAAATCTTGGTCGTTTAAAATGTATATTTGGTATGCATTTCCAACCCCAAACTAGTTTAAAACCTTTAAAATAGGGGATCTAAAACTCATCTGGACTCGATGAGTAGCTTCTCAATTAAGCTTTCAAAACAAGGGTCGCACTACATAGCTTGTAGATATGTTAACACTCAAGGGAGTTAATTTCTGCCTAATTTCGTTGTTAATTTCGCTGCCAAATCAGTAGTTTTGCTGCTAATTTCGCCAGAGAGTGGCCGAAGGGAGGTCGACGGGAACAGGGGATAGGGAGGCGGTTTGGAAAGTTACACATTTGGTCCCTGACATTTAGGTTGTTTATTATTTCATGTAAAAACTTTTAAATTAAGTTTTGAAAATTACAAAGTAAACCCTAGACTTATACAAACTAATTTGAATAATAAATCAAATTAATTAGTCATTAATCTTTAAAACTTTTATAAGCTTGTAAACCTTATAACTTGATTATTTATTTTTACCTAATAATTAAATTCATAATTACTTATAAAGTTGTATAAGTTTATTTGAATTCATTTTATAACTTAATAAATTTTAATAAAACTTTCCATTTAGTTATTTATTGTAAAATGATTAATAAACTTTATATCTTTATGAAAAAAATTATTTATAAATCACTAAATTTTTACAAGTTGTTTTGTTTATTAATACATTAATATTTAGTGACAATAAAATATACATTTAATGTATTTGGTCCATTAAAATTATTAAAATAATTTAATACTAGAAGTTCAAAATTGATTTATAAATAAAAAAGGCAGATGTTACAACGGTGGCCGGTGGTGGTTTCCGAAGATAGCGACAATGGCCCGAGGGTGGTTTCCGGCGGCGGTGCTGGCCGTCGTTTGTTTTCGACGGTCGTGGTTTCCGATGTCGGCCGTGGCCGGTAGTGGTGGCCTTTGGTGGTTTCCGGCGGCGGCGTCGTCCGGCGATGGTGTTCCCGGGGTAGTAGTGGCCTGCCGCGATGGTGGCCAGTGGTGGTTGCTGGTGACGAGCGATCTTGGTGGTCGGTGGTGGTTGTTGTGGCGGGTGAGTGGGCGGTGTTAGTGACTAATGCTGGAAGAAGGGATGAAATGAAAAAAAAGAAGTAGATAGAATGAATTTAAGGGAATGAATTTGACGGAATGGAATCAACTACGTAATGGTTCATTCCATTACCTCCACTAACCAAATATATTTTTATCCATTCACCATTAATGGTTCATTTCATTCCGCTTATTATTCCTGCACACCAAACGTTACCTTACTCTCTTTACACTTGGCTTATCAATATAGGTTAAAAGAGAAACAACAAAGTTTGTACCGTACACATAAAGAACTGTAAATCACTATACATTTCGTTTACTTTTAAACATATAGGATAATATTATCATGCGCACGTTCATTTTACTTGAAGAAATGTGATAAAAAAAAGGTGACATGGGAGTTATTTCATTGCGTTAATTTAGTGTGCGCTTTCAGGAAAAAAGAGTTCTTTAGGCAAAATTAATACACAAGCATGTTATCACGTTACATTAGGCTATACACATAGTTATATTACCGCCATTTCTATATGAATATATTCAGTGGTGGATCTAGACGTAAAGTTCAGGGGTAATATAAATTATTTTTACCATACATTTATATTAATAAAAGGATTCGAAGAAAAATCATTCAAATCAAATCCATTTGGTATTGAAGGAATTGAACCCCAATGAATTGAAATCAAATGAGTTATTAACCCAATATGATCATCATTATTATAACCAATATCCTACTTTTAAAATTTTCTTTTGAAAAAATATCAATAAAAACTTGTTTTTTAATCTTAAAAATCCCTAATTATATAACAAATAACACAATAAGATTACAAATTTCACTAAAAATTAACTCAATTCAAATATCTAATTTGAATATCAAACCTCTAATTCATCTTTCAAATCCCTACTTCATACACCTAATTGCATAAACCGTAAATATTAGAAATTAAACCAAATAACCATTAATTTTTATAACAAATAACTCTTTAATATTGGAATTGAACAACATAAATTTTAAATCCATAATCTCATTGTGTAATAAAGAAAAAAATTAGAAATGTTACCTTGAAGTGGGCGATGAATTGGTGAAAGATCACATGTGGGCAGTGGCAACGGCTGCCGTAGCAGGCGGCAGTTCAGTGGTGGTCGGCCTAACAACCAGCGGTGGGGACGTGGGTGATCGGCGGTGTGGGTAAATGACGGCTAACTGGCTATGGCTTGTGGGATCTGGGAAGGAACGAATGGCCGATGGATTGTTTTTTTTTAATTTTAAGTTTTATGTTTGATTGGGTTATGATTATTTAAGCTAATTAGTTAGGCCTTTTAATATGTTTAATGTTTTTTGGGCTTATATTTATTTTGGACTTGTTAGTTATTTATGTTTTTATATAATGTAATGTTTTTTTTATAAAATATAAGATTATTTATTATAAAATTTAAAACTTTCTATAGTGTGTTGAGTTTAAATTATTTTTAGGGGTAACGTAACTTTTTCCTTATGGGTAACGTAATATTTTCTTAGGGGTAACGTAAAACCATAATTATTAATTTGTTAATTGATATAAAATCGTAATTTTTCTCTTTACACTACTCGTAAAAAACCCCTTGGCTCTATGTCTGCCCATGGATATATTAGTTCTAAAAATATATTAGTTACATGATTTTCTATATCCTTAAAATACATACAAATTACCTCTCATTTTTCTAGGACTTTGCTCGCATGGCTCGGTTTTTATGTTAATTGAACACTAACATCAACTAGTATTAGACCGGTGTTGCATGTCGGGACCTACAATTTGCACATATTTATAGTCGTAAATTGTGATTTTACACCTTTAAACGTGATAAGAATAGGATGTTGAAATATGTAAGGCTAAGATAAATATTAAAACGTCATTACATAGCAAAAGAAAACAGTAGATATAAAACACAAATTAAAAAGCTAGGAGAAAGCTAAATATTCACAAAAAAGAAAAATATATCAAAAAAGAATGTAAAAAATAAACGATATCAAACCCAGGAGGGGTTAACACAAAATAAATAAATAAAATGCTAGGAAAAAAAGTTGGTTATTATTTCGAAAAGAGAGGTAATGGGCATGAACTCGATTGGAATGGGCAAGGACAAAATGCTTTTCAATTCGGTCAGTGTCACGTTTGATGATTAATTCCTCGTATATACTCTTTAATACATAGAGAAATTCCAAACCAACAAAAATTGATACTTATCAAAAATGGATATTTAATAGCAATCACAACAGTTTTCTTATCTAAATCCTAACTAAAAATCATCATCCCTAACATGTATATTTTATTTTTCAAAACATCTTTATCGTTATATTCTTTTTTTCTCTTTCCTTCGTCTACAATCCTAACCAACAACTAATTTTGTTTTATTATCTTTTTATATTAAATTGATTTCTTGTAAAATAATAAATATTTTCACATATAAAATAATAAAAATTTCAAATCCAAAATGGATTAAATATCTTCACATACATAAGATGAAATATTTTATACATGCTTAATTGTGAATCAAGGCATGTTAGCATTTATAACCAATTACAAGATCTAATATCAATTTTATATGGGGTTAACATAAAGTAAACTAAACATTCAAAAGCATTCTGTCTTCAAAATATGATGATTCAAAAGCCCTTCGAGTTTCAAGCATCGTTGCTTCTCATCATGATTTCTCTCTAAAGTTTCTCAAAATATAATTGTTGCATTTGTGGCATGACACTAACATGCATCATTATAATTTGTTGATCTGATTCATTCCTTGCGAGCTCTAGTTTTTTAGCTTCGTGCTATAACCTTTTAACCTCTTGACAAACTTTACTTTGCTCTTTCTCCTTGTCATACTCTATCCTTTCGGCCTTAAGTCAATAAAACTCTTTATTTTGAGTACATGACTCTGCAAAAAGAGTTTACTTCATCTTTTTGAGTTAGATAAATTCTTCATCTTGCTTGCTTTGACCCTTTCACTTTGCTTTTTCTGCATTTCTACCCATTGGTCGGTCTAATTCGATAACTTCATTCTCATTCACATTTTGTACTTGGCATGGGGTTGTGGTTGTAGGGTTACGGGTCTCGGGGATGGAACAATCATGCCCCTTTATTTTGATATATCTTTTATGCAACATGAAATCCACTTAGGTTGATCCTTTAATACGCTTTAATAATGCTCAATTCGAAATTTTTCCTTTTCTAGTGATCAGTACATGAGATTCACCTTCTCAAGCTTGCATTTATTTGAGAATAAAATATACAACTATCGATGGATCATATAATCTATACTTGCATATAGAGTTTTGATGTGTAGATAGCTATCAAATAAAAATTTGTTCTTGATTTAACTAAAACATAGAATTAATAGTTAAAATGATTTGTAATTCATCAAACAGAACAAAGCCCTAATTCACATACAAAGCTGATTTTTAAAAAACATGATGAAATGAGAAAGAATTTAAAGGTGTACCTCTTAAACCTTGCAAGACCAGTGAAGGGGGTCACTTGCAACACAACAACACAAAGAGGAGATTAACCAAACTTAATCAAACAGTAAACTGGATTAACCACAAGTAAGATACTAAGAACACAAGTAATAAGTAAGAGACAGAACAAGAGAACACATTTGTATGGTTTTCAAGAATGCAGTATATTACGTTTTCAAGTTCTATTACAAGTGTTACAAAGCATAAAGGAAAGATACAAGAACACGAAATACTTATACTACATCCTATAGCTGGCCATACTATGAAAGCCAGCTGGATACAATTGACTAGACACAAATAAAATCAATTGTAGAGTCAAAAGGCAGATTGCCTTTTGACTAATGACTATGACATGCCATAGCTCACATCCTTATCTATTATAAAAAGGATAAAGTACATGAAGTAGA